>JADRCD010183073.1:0-44166 GCA_019843815.1 Montemys delectorum
TAGAGACTAAGTTCTGTGACTCTAGAAGAACCCTAACTAAGACAACTACTAAACAAACTTGTTTACAGCCAGCCACAGAACACACTCTAACTTCTCCCATGTTACAAGGTGAAAGCACTCCATTCGGAGTCGGTAACGATAGTATCTCTTCTCAAATTTAGCGTCTCTTGACAAAGTGACTTCTGAAACAATAATGTCATTCCTGTCATTTTATGTGTCATTTATGTCTTCTGATTATTTGCTTATTCTATAATTTTCCCTCGAGATACTCTCCTGTCTCTCAGGCTATCAAGCTGCAGTGAATATTCTTCCTAACAGTGCACTTAAAGGGCTTCTATTTAACGAATAAGTCCTGTTGTCTCCCAATGCGTTTTCCCTTTAAGAAGCATGTCAGTTTCAGTTCACTTAAGTGATGAGAGATTAATGTGATACTTAATGCATTTTCATGCTTTGGCTTCTCCTCAAGTTTGTTGAGCCATCCCATGGCACAGATTCCTTCCGTAAAGATCTGTACCTGGGAAATTATGTGTGACACCTGAGAAGTGGTATTTTTCAAAAGCCACGCTTTTTAACTGTCAAACCTAATACTCCTTATGGTCCAGCCTCTAGTGATTCAGCAGCAGTGCAAAACTAGCTCCCCAAACCAGTATCTTCTCTCTTCCCACACCCATATGATTTATCTTCGGCACCCAGACATACTTGTCTCAATAAGACGTTTCTTTATTGTCTCTCACAAGCTCATGTATTTGAACATCTGGCACCAAGGTTGGTGGTGCCATTTGGGAAGGTTGTAGAACAGTGGTTCTTTATACTGGGACCCTTCATATTGTGGTGACCTCTAGCCATAAAATTACTTGTTACAACTTCATAATTTTATTACTGTTACATTACTGAATCATAGTATAAAAATAGATATTTTCCAATGGTCTTCTGGGGGGTTACAACCCACAGGTTGAGAAACGTTGTTCTAGAACCTTTCAGAAATGCAACCTTGCTGGAGGAAGCATGTCACTAGAGTGAGCTTTAGGAGTTCGTAGCCTCACCCCACTTCTAGCTCACTTTCTCTGCTCTCTGTGTGTTTGAAGATATGATCCCATAGCTGCCGGCAGTAGCTACCTGCTGCCATGGCTCCGCAAACACTATGGTCTTTCCCTCTGGAACTGCAAGCCAAGATAAACTCTGCCAGAAGTCACTTTGGTCGTGGTGTTGTATTACAGCAACAGCAAAGTAGCTAATAGTTATCATCTCTAGATTTGCTAGGTTTACCCAATGATTTCTGCTGGAGACAGCCCTCTTTCCAGCAACTCCTGAACTTCATGTTCATTTCCATGTTATTTGCTCACTCACATTTTCCCTCCATTGCCTATCTGTATGTCTCACACATGTGTGTGTGCGTGCACACACACACACACACATACACACACACCACACACACACACACATACACATACACACATACATACACACACACACACACACACATACATAAACACACACACACACACACACATACACATACACACATACACACATACATACACACACACACACACATACACACATACATAAACACACACACACACACCACACACACACACACACATACACATACACACATACATACACACACACACACACACTCTGATGGCTGTTATGTACATATATTAATTTGGCAGGGCAGTTCTAACAACCCCCCACAGGTTGTGAGTCTAACAGTCTTAGTTGACAGTTTCAAAGGCTAAAAGTCTAAGATGAAGTATCAGTAAGCTTTGGAGGGCCTCTCTCCTATGGTCATTGTGTTGGTCAGCTTTTATGAACTTGATAGAAAACAGTGTCATCTGAGAAGAGAACAGCTCCTCTGATAAAACACTCTACTCACTTTGGCTTGTGGGCCTTATGTGTGGTATTATCTTGGTTGATGGGTGATGTGGAAGGGCCCAGTCCTCTGTGAGTTGTGTCACACCTGAACACATGGTCCTGGGTGCTATCAGAAAGCTCTAGAGCACCAGAGCAAGCCAATAAAGAATGTTCCCCATGGTTTCTGGTTCAATTCTTGACTCCAGGTTCCGTTCCTACCTTGAGCTTCTGCCCTGACTCACCTTTATGATAGAGTAAGTGCTTCCCTCCCCAAGTTGCTATTGGCCGTGGTGTCTTATCCCAGCAATAAAAACTAAACTAAGATGACATCTTTCGTCTCTCCACAGTGTCATTTCTTTGTATATATCCTAATATCTTTCTTTAAGATCTCTTTAATTACCTTAAAGATCTGCTTTAATTACCTCTTTAAAGGTGTAATCTCTAAATAGAGTCCCACACAAAGAAAATCAATGTTAGAACTTCATCATATGAACTTCAGGTAGGTGGGAATGCAATTTAGTCCATAACACTACCCCACTCAAAAGACCGAGTAGTCTGCTTGCCAGCATAATTTACCTGCTTGCAAATGTGACCTGACCTGCCTCTTAACCTAGAACTCACACAAACTGGCCAGTGTCCTGTAACCACTTGCTTGTTATGAGAATCCACTGATTTTGCCTGGGTGACCAACCTTTGTGCTAAGTTACTCCTTGGCTGCCTAGCACCACAGGAAGGCTGCTGACATCATAAGCATCTAGGGCAATGCTGCCCTAGAACTCGCTTCCCATTTCCTTCCAGCAGTTCTTAGGCTACGCCTCTCCTTCTCTAGGTTTGTATCGACCTCCCCAGTTCCTGCTTCCTTTCCTGCTACACACTGTCTAGTCTCTACTGGGAAACCAGACAGTTTTGCAATTGAAAATTCACTTCCTGTGGTTCAGCTACTTTGTTCTAGTACTTTGTACTAGGCTTCAATTTTTTTCTTTATTCTCAAGAATATTTTACATGTATGCAAAGATATATGGTCATATCCATGCCTCATTTCCCTTTTCAAAGCTCCCTTCACCCCTTACTCAGCAGCTATCAACTGCTAATAGCAATTGGTTTGAGGTCTCTTTGCTTCCAACATGACTGATGTCCCATGTCTTCTGATCTGAGTATTTTCTTCCCAGGTTGCTGCTATGTGTACCATCATCCTTGACAAACAGCCTCTTTCTCATTTCTGCTGAGAACCTTTGCCTTCATTCCATGGCCAGTTTGCCTCTATATGCTGCTTTGTTGGTCTCACTTGCATTTTTCCATATTCATTAAATCTCTATTTTACTAGAAATCATCTTGGTAAACTGTTAAGGATTTCAAATGTTTTTAAGTCAGCAATTTTTAATTTATAGAAACAAATGTACAGGTCTACAGTATATAACAGTTGTTTAAAGGTAAGGAAGACCAAGCTAGAAGACTATTTATGTGCTAAAGGCTTTCAGGAAAAATCACAGAGTTTTCAGAAGCCATTGTTTGTTTGTTTAAAAAAACTAGTTATGTGACTATAGGCATATTAACCTCTTGAAGTTTCCGTTAGTCCCCTTAGAAAATGGAAATGTGTGTGCCATCATGAAAAGCTACATAACTTATTAAATGTGCCCAAATGAGAGAATATTTGAGCAACCAGAGGAAAGAGATCTGATAACTCACCTGGATATTTCCCCAATGTCTCTGAATATGTCGCCACCAAGGAGATAGGGTAAACTGAGCCACAGATTCCTGGCATTGTGTCCTTGGGAAACTTTCTTACAAGTCAACTAAGCATCTTCTGGACTACAGTGGCTTCATGCAAGCACAGTTCAAAGCAGCAGATCACCCGTCATATGCATACCTCATGCTTAAAGTTAATTCAGAAACTCCACAATGCTTTGAAGTTTGTGTGTGTGTGTGTGTGTGTGTATCTGTGTTTTGCCTGCATGTATATCTGTATGAGGGTGTCAGATACCATGGAATTGGAGTTATAGACAGTTGTGAACTTCTGTATGAATGCTAGAAGTTAAAATCTGGGTCCTCTGAAAGAGTAGCCAGCATTCTTAGCTACTGAGCCATCTCACCAGCCCCTTTTGTTTGCAGCTCTCCCTTTTTGCCCTTTTTAAAACCCTTAAATTAGGTGGCTTTAGTTTGGAAACAAGGCAGCAGACTGTTAAGACATCCCAGAATATGGGTTTTTGCTCTGTTACCCTACTTTCCAGCCCTTACCCACCATACACATTCTTCTGGAATCTTCAACATGTCTAGGACAACCTCAGAAGAAATAAAAAAACAGTTCTTCCCTAAGGATGGGGTGTTATTCACAATCGTGACTGCAAAGGACAGTTAAGTTCATGGCTGACCAAAAAAGTTCAAATCAAAAAGGACCTCAGAAATTATTGAGCTCAACCCTAAACTTTACATATAAGAAGCTTTTGTTAATATCTGAATTTCTGATTAGAAACCTACTGCTTTCCATAATTGTGCCGTGGAGCTTCAAATTGTATTGTGCTCCACTGAATGACTGTCTAAGGCATGTCTACACATGCTTCTTGGGTACATCAGAAACTGTCGGAATGTTGGAACATGGTGCCTTCTCTGAATACATTCCTGTTCCATGCAGATTCCAGTTCATCTAGTTGAGAACAGAGATTTTATATTTTCTACACTATATTTTTCCAACTCCCGATGAGCACACAGGTCATGCCCTGATCTGTGGTGGATGCCTCCAACTAGATTCTACATGCTAGCAATTCAAAACCCCAGCACCCACCAGAACATGTTGCCTTCTTTTCAGTCATTGGACAATGGAGTCTCATAGAACCCCAAATAATACAGGCTATTGCCAATGGTCTTGATAACCCTTCAGAACTTGATGGGAAGATATCATTCCTGAAGAGACCATATTCTTGAGTCATAGAACATGGAGAAATATAGCTGATACTCACTGGCCATATCTCTCTCTCCCTCTCCCTCTCCTTCTTCTTCTTCTTCCTCCTCCTCCTTCTTCTCTCTATCTCTCTCTCTCTCTCTCTCTCTCTCTCTCTCACTCACACACACACACACACACACACACTCCACTATCTTTCATGATGTGTTAATAGCACATTACTACAGAAGTAAAGTCCTCAATCACTCAGTTGTGAACCTTGCAAGCCACAATGACAGCTGACCTGACAAGGTGTGTCCACTGGTGCAATAGTAACCCTTCCACTAGTGACATATTTAGAGGTTATGGAAGTAACTGATTGCTTCCTGTTAAGATCTAAGCCTTGCTCCATAAGATAGAATCTATACCTGGTGCTGAGGCTAGATATGTCCTGGGACCTAACTGAAAACTTACTATGATTATTCTAAGTGGATGTAGAATGAAAACTGTATCTATACCTATAGACTGGTACATTTCTCCACACCCTCTGTGAAGAAACTTCGTGCAGTAGTTCACAATTCACAAAGAGACCCGCAATTGAACAACCCACAAATAGGAAATTATGAAGTGTTCAACCTTCTATGGGACGTATACAGCACTCCCCTGTTCCAAAGCCTCAGGGATTTTGAGGGAAGGAGCAGGAAGATCATAAGATCCAGAAGTGGCGGGGAACTTCAGGGAAACTGTTTTTCAGATACAACAGGGCAGATGCTTATATGAATTAATGGTTATTTTGACAGCCTGCACAAAACCTGAGTAAGATCAAGCCAGGAAAGATCCCAGCATGGAGTTGGGAGATGGGAGGTGGGTATGATGTCCTACCACTAGCTGAGGAGCTATTGACATTTTGTAGCTGCTGAGCAGGGTAAGTTGTGTTTAGTGGTGTGATCCCTGGTAGATTAACCATACTTAGGAGCAAGTCCCACTTCTAGAGTAGTTGAGCAACACACTAGGTTGATGGGTGTTTTAAAAGAAGAAAATCAAAGTTGGGTAGGTAAGGAGATGAGAGTGGAGAGATGAACCTAGGAGGAGTTGGGTGTATGTGTGAATATGAGCAGAATTCATTGTGTGAAATTCTCCGAGAATTAATACAATACTGTATCTTAAGAAAAGAAATAATTGATTGCCAATGGGGTGGGTCTCAAGTTGGGCTGGTTATTAGTTGGCCATTCCCTCAGTCTCTGCTCCATCTTTGTTCCTGCATTTCTTGTAGATAGGACAAATTTGGGGTCAAAAGTTTTGTGGGTACTTTGATGTCCTTATTACCCCATAGGGGTTGGGGGGTCCTGCCTGGCTATAGGAGGTGGCCACTTCAGGTTCCATGTCCCTACTGCTATAAGTCTCAGCTAATGTCACTTCCCCATAGACTCCTGGGAGCCTTCCCAATCCCAGGTCTCTGGCACATTCTAGAGATGCCCCCATGCTTCCACCTCCACAAGCTGCTGATTTTCAATCATTATTCTAGCCCTCTGGCCCTCTCTCCTAACTCTCCCCACATCTGATCCTAACACTATTAATGATACCCTGTTATGCTTGTGGACAAGAACCTAGCATAACTGTCCTCTGAGAGGCTCCACCCAGCAGCTGAATGAAACAGATGCAGAGACCCAAACATTGGATGGAGCTAGGGGAGTCTTGTAGAAGAGTCAGGGGAAGGATTTGGGGCCCCAGAGTGGTTAAGAATACCACAGGAAGACCAACAGAGTCAACTAACTTAGATCCCTGGTGGCTTTCAGAGACTGAACCACCAACCAAAGAAGCTGGAACTAGTACACCTGCACATATGTAGCAGATGTGGAGTTTGGACTTCATGTGGGTTTCCAACAACTAGAACAGGGGCTGTCCCTAAAGCTGTTGCCTGTGTGGATCCTATTCACCTAACTGGGCTGTCTTGTATGGCCTCAGTGAGAGAGGATGTCCTAGCCCTGCAGGGACTTGATGTGCCAGGGTGGGGGGATATGCAGGAGGTATCCATTTTCTGAGAGGAGAAGGTGGAAGGGAGATGGGGAGAAGGACTGTGTAGAGGGGACTGGGACAAGGGAGCAGCAGCAATTGAGATGTAAAATGAATGAATGAATGAGTGAATGAAAAAAGAAAGAAAGAAATTGAATGTTTTACTGCAAATGTGTGAGACATCTGATGCTGAAGACCAGAGGCCAGGTGTTAAGGGATTCCTGCCAGTGCTCATAGCATCTTGGGAAAGCATAGCGTGAAGTTCCTTGTATTCTGTATAGTGCATTCATACTTAAAATTCCTCCCCACCTCACACTGGTCCTAGAGCACCATTCCTCACTTGTGTTGCAGCGGTGTGCATGGAAAGGAAAACTACCACCAGCAACATGATGGCTAGCTAGCACTCCGTCTGTGGCCAGTGCCCCAAGTGATAGAGCAAGTGCACAGAAAGTGCCAAAGGTGCCAGTGACTTTAACTCACCTCCAGATGTTGTACTTGTCTCCATTTTTGGCCTTGGTCTTCTACCACTCGTGTCTGTGACACACACTGATGTGGAAAGGAACCTGACAGCATCTCTCTTTGCCACAGAATTCCCTCCTACGCCTAACTGGCCCAGCTCCCACTGTGGAAAGACTGGTAAAGTGATGAGCTTTTAATACAAGGATGAGGCTGAATCTGCAACATACATCCCTGTGCATGGGAGCTTTCTCACAGGCAAGTCAAGCTCCAGAGCTCAGACTGGGATGCAAGGACAGGAGACAGGAAAGCCAGGGCATGCTGCTGGGTTAGGAAGATCTGATGTGTTGAACATTTTGTCTGTAAAATGGCAGGAGATGGACCTGCTGCTAAGATCTAAGACCTAAAATCAGGATTTAACACTGGTGCTTCACTGGTAAAACCAAGAACAAGATTAGGACTATACCAGTTCCTTAAGAGGCCTCAATACATTTCTGCTCCTATGTTTTTAGCCATAAGACTAAAGCCTTATGGCAGGTCAGATGTGAGAATGAGTGAAACTCTATAGCACAGGCAGGTGGCTCCTTCAGTACCCTGTCAATGCAGATAGTGTTATAGGGCACCTTCTGGCACCACCATGCACAAGCATTTCAGGGCAAAGTCATAGAGCAGTGGTTCTTAACCTTCCTAATGCTATGATCCTTTAATATAGTTCCTCATGTTCTGGTGATGCCCCAACCATGAAATTATTTTCATTGCTACTTCATAACTGTATTTGTGCTACTGTTATGATTCATAATATAAATATCTGTTTGGAGGTTCTAGCAGGGGAGCGCAGCTACTCATATACCTTGACCAAAGACCAGTCCTCCTCTATTTGGGGGAAAGTTGTCCTCTTCCACTCAGCCTGCAGCTTTGGGAAGGATGCACATGGAGTAGCGAGGGAGGAAAGGGACACCCACCTAACCAACCCTGGCAATCAGTAGGGTGACAGATGTCGCAGCCAGATGGTCTTCACATCCGGAGGTTGGGGGACCCTCCAAAATGCACCAGAGACCTGGGAGGTGAGAGACTCTCAGGACTCAAAGGGAGGGACTGTAAATGAAATGCCCGACAGTAGGGAGAGGGAACTTACAGAGCCCACTTCCAGCAGGAAGACAGGGCATCCAGTGAGGGAGGGGGTTGCCATCACACGGTCACAACTCTGACCCATAATTATTCCTGTCTGAAAGAATTACAGGAATGGAAATAGAGAGGAGCCAGAGGAAAAGAAGGTCGAACAATAGGCCCGAAGTGGGATCGAGTTCAAGAGGAGGTCCCAGGCCTGACCTATTACTGAAAGTATGGAGTGCTCACAAAAAGGGACTTATCATGATTGGGCTCTGAAAGACCCAACAAGCAGCTGAAAGAGTCAGATGTAGATATTTGCACTCAACCAATGGACAGAAGCAGCTGACCCCTGTTGTTGAATTAGGGAAGACTGAAAGAAGCTGAGGAAAAAGGCGATCCTGTAGGAGGACCAGCAGTCTCAATTAATCTGGACCCCAGGGTCTCTGAAACACTGGACCACCAAACACGCAGCATACACCAGCTGATATGAGGCCCCCAACACACACACAGCAGAGGACTTCCGGGTCTGTGTTTATTCAGAGATGATGCACCTAACTCTCAAGAGACTGGAGGCCCCAAGGAGTTTAGAGGTCAGGTGGGGTGGGGGTGGGGGGACATCCACGTGGAGACAAGTAGGTAGGGAGGAAATATGGGATGTGGAACAATCAGAGGGTGAATGGGGAAAATATGGAATGTAAAAAAATAAATAAAATAAAATAAAATAAAAAATATAAACATCTGTGTTTTCTTATGGTCTTCAGGGACCTCTGTGAAAGGGTCATTCAGTCCCCAAGGGGGTCACAACCCACAGGTTGAGAACCACTGTCATAGTGGCTCATGACTCAGGGCAGATTCCAGAACCCATCATGAGTCAGTTTCCTTGTCTTTAAAGTGGGTATAAAAGCAATGATGGCAGTTCCATTTAGTCTACAGATTTCTTAAGTGTGAACTTCTAGGTCTTTGGAAAGTTTGCTGGGACACACAGGTGAAAGGATGTCTTACTATAGCAAACACGTGGAAGGACCTGTGATGAAGGAGTATAAATATGACCTCACAGACAGCAGGAGACGAGCACTTAGCCTTGGTTTGTTTTGCTCTGCCTCATTATTCTTCATTAATGACAAGCATGTATTGGTTCACCTTACATAGCGTTGTTGAGCTCAACTTGTAGTAATGATGCCATTGAGAGAAACTTGCCCAAAAACTACTCTCAAGGTTCCTATGGCAGCTTGCCACTTCTATGACCTGGCCTGGCAAGCCTGGTTGGCAAGCCTGGCAGTTTCTTCAGGATTGAACTACTGCTGCCTGGTGTCTGCTTGTCTTAAGGCCTGGACTGTAGCTGCCAGTTCCTGTGTGATATCTGCCTGCCTAGAGGACTGGTCTGTGGCTGCTGAGTTGTGCTTGGTGTTTGCTATGGGACTGAACTGCTGCCCAAGAAGATCAAGCTCACCCCACAAAGAACCATTACTGAACAAGTCCACTTCCCCTATATCCTAGCAACTTTTCTCTTCTCCTACCTCTGCTGGGTGGTGGGCAAGAGGAGAGGTTGAACCCTTATTAAAGTAGGCTGCAGATTTCTCATTTGGTTTAAGTTTGGATCACTTTTGCTTTTGTTCCCAGCCACTTGACATTTCTACACATTACAGCTCTGACCTCAGTAAACTGAAGTCTGAAAGAAGACAAAGATTGCAAAGCAGACAAAGCAAGGATTGAGGCGGGTTAACAAGAAGAAACACATTGTCATGGCAAATAGCTGCCTAGCGCATTTGCAGAGCTAAGATCATGGCCTAAATAACACCATACCAAGGTGGGGAGCTGGGTGGCAACTCGCCAGAGTGGTTAAAGAGAATGTCAGCCCTCCTCCTTAGGGCAGGCTTTTAGATCACCAGGGTGGTCTCTGTTGTGCCATTCATGTCAATGAGGAAACATGCCCATCAGTGAGTCCCTCTCTCTAGCACATGAGCACACAGCAAACCCCAGCCACAAGGCCAGTGGACATTCACAGCCCTCATAATTCATCACACCCTCCCCCCAAGTTTTAAAGATAAGCACAGTCTTTGCATACTCTAGAAGTATACAGAAATGAAAGTAAAATTCTCCCACAATCCTCTCACCCAGAGATAGGAGCTCATGACAACTTTTTCTCTGTGTTTTTCTAAAAAGTATGCCTTGACCACTTTTTTCCCCCTGTGAACACAGGAAGAAACCACTGCCTTGCTCGTATCAGTGTGCAGTGATAATCTTTCTAGAAAATTCTGGCTTCCTGCAGCAGTCGCCTTACTCCAGGAAGCTGTGATGTCCTAGTTGTTCTGCTAAAGCTCTGAGAACCGCCGGGTGCCTGCCTTGCCCCAAGCCTTACACCTATAGCGAGGATAAATCCCACATCTTTCCTGAGTTTGGTCTTTAAGCTGCTGCTAGCCCATCTTTTAGCTGGTTTCAGCTCCTTTCTCAAACAAAGTTCTAAAACCCAAATCTTGTGGTGGAACCTGTCTAGGAAGCTTGATGTTTCTAACCACAGTTTAACCACATTCTTTGCTCTCACCTCCTGACCTTGTGACCAGGAAAGAGAGCAACCAGTTGCTGGTGCTGCCACATCTAGTTGCCTGGGTTCTGGAGGCATCTTCCCAGCTGGGCGTCTCAGAGCTTGGTGGCTCTGCGCTGGCAACAGGCCCTGCTCAGCAAAGAAAGAACAATCCGTACTCTGTTCTCAATTAGGTCGAGTGTGTAACCCTCGGGGGCAGGCACAGGCTCCCTCCTGCCCTCCTGTACTTTAACTCCCTAGTCCTCTGTGTGCCCACAGGCGGGGTAAGAACAGGAGAGCACCTTGCATTCCCTGGACAAACTGCAGAGACCTGACAACAGTTCTTCCAAAGGCCGTGGCCCCTCCCTCCTCCCAGGTCTGGAATAAGGAATGCTGCCAAAATTCTGGTGTCATTTTAATACTCCAGTGACTTCTTCAATGCTACCTCTGAAATATCAAACATAAAGCTTTTCCCAAAAAGCAATTGACATTTGCCTTGAGCACATGCTGATACTGCCAAGGAGGTGATGTGCACACACCCGGAGGAATTCTGGAAGTACTCGTAAGGTTAGAATAATTTCTGCCAGTGAGATCTTATCCTTCTGAGAATCTAAAACTAAGGTGTTCTGATGACCTAAAACCAAAGTGCTCTATTTTTTTCATTATAATGTCCTTATGTGTGTCTGTCTGTCTGTCTTTCATTATAATGTCTTATGTGTGTGCAGATTGAAAGCTGCCCAGTGTGGGTGCTGAGAACGAAGCTGGGGGTTCTCCGTAAGAACAATATTTGATCTTAATCACTGAGTCATTGCTCCAGCCTCTAAAGTTTGCCTAATTGTAATGTGTACTTATTGCTCTGTCATCCTTTGATGAGAATCTTTTAGAACTGGACAAGCAGGAAGGCTGCTTCTGAAAGAAAGCTATTTTGTTTGAAGATTATTTTTTTAATACATTAAAAGAAATTTAAAATCTGGTTATGTAAAAAACCCCACCCAAAGGGAGAATTTTTAAAATACAATGATGAGTTCCACCACTGACAATCTTGCCTGGTTATAGAAGATGGCCTTCCATTCAAGGTCCTTATGCCATGATTGGCCTGGGAGGCCTGCTCTTTTCTGAAGGAAAATGGAGTAGTGGGTCTGGGGGAGAAGGATGTTGAGAGTGGGGACTGAAAGGAAAGAATGGAGGAGAAGCTGTGGCTGAGATGTAATATAAGAGAATGAAGAAGAAGGAGGAGGAGGAGAAGGAGAAGAGGAAGGAGAAGGAGAAGGAGAGGAAGAAGAAGAGGAAGAAGAAGCAGAAGAACTAACAGGATTAGAGAGATGGCTCTACTGTTCACAGCCCTTGCTACTCTCCCAGAGGACTAGGAATTAGTCCCAGCACCCAGATAGCAGCTCGCAAGAGTTTTAATTCGAGTTCCAGGGGAGTCAACACCCTCTTCTAGCCTTCACAGGAACAAAAGTGGTACAGAGTCATATGTGAAGGCAAAGTGCTTCCACACAAACGTAAAACTAAAGTTACTGATGTCCAGGCCTCTCTTTTTATGCATCGCTCCATGCTGAGCCTTCTGTTCTAAGGTAGGCTGCATCTTCCAGCTGTTATAAGCAGCACCAGGTGGTTCCAGTGAGAGGCCAGCCTTCAGAGGCTGGGGCCTTCAAGGGCTCAGCAGCCGAGAGGGCTTTGCTGCTCTTGCAAGGGACGGACAGAGTTTGAATCCAAGCACCCACATTGGATGGCTCCCAGCTGAATGTAGCTCCCATTTCAGGGGACCTAAACCCTCTTCTCACCTCCAAAGGCAGCTTCATACATGTGGTGCATATACATACACACAGGCATGCACACACACACAAAATAAATCTTGGTGGTGGTGGTGGGGGACTTGTTTTGATTCCAATAAGGAGCCTGCACCCAACCAATTGGCTCAGCACTAATTAAATCAATAACTGAAACATCTGTAGGTCTTCATTTGAATTCAGTGTTCTGAAATATACATATTTATGTGAGCAGAGGGGGAAATGGAGACTTCTTTTTAACAGTGCAACTCCAATGACTCTGCCTGGGAGAATGGACTAGAAGCTAAAGCATTCATTCTTTATAATTTGTCTACTCAGTTTTTTTGAATGAGTTTTTTTGGCCACGATTTCGAAAATGAATTCCTTTTATACTTCTTCCGTCTTTTTTGTCTAAATAAATTTGCATCTTTAAACTCAATAAGTAGCTTCAAATGGACTTAACAGAGGACCCGAGTTTAGATCTATCTCCTCTGAGGGAAAAGCAGAGGTTAGCAGTATGTGCCCATAACCCCAGCTCTTCTGGGACAGAGGTAGGCAGATCCTGGAGTCTCCCAGACCAACCAGGCTAGTTGACCATAGGGCTTCATATTCAGTATGAGACCTTGTCTCAAAAATCAAGTGGCAAGGTACTGAAGTAGATAGATACCCAGCGTTGACCTGTAGCCTCCACATTGACATGCATGGGAGAGTACACCTGCATATACACATGCATGTATATAGGCATACACCACACAGGCAAATGCAGAAATAAGTGGATAGATAAATAAATATTGTAAAGAACAGTGTGCTTTATTCTATGAGTTAAAACACACATACGTGGGATGAAGAGATGGCTCAGTGGTTAAGAGCACTAATTGCTCTTCCAGAGGTCCTGAGTTCAATTCCCAGTAACCACATGGTGGTTCACTTCTGTAATGGGATCAAATGCCCTCTTCTGGTGAGTCTGAAGACAACTACAGTGTACTCGTATAAATTAAATACATCTATATCTGATAGAGGGCTAATAGCCAATGTATACAAAGAACTCAAGAAGTTAGACTCCAGAGAACCAAATAACCCTATTTAAAAATGGGGTACAGAGCTAAACAAAGAATTCTCAACTGATGAACACCAAATGGCTGAGAAGCACCTAAAGAAATGTTCAACATCCTTAGTCATCAGGGAAATGCAAATCAAAACAACTCTGAGATTCCACTTCACACCAGTCAGATTGGCTAGGATAAAAGACTCAGGTGACAGCATATGCTGGAGAGGTTGTGGAGAAAGAGGAATTGCTGCCTTCTGTGGGGAGGAGAAAGGTATGTGAGGTGCCAGAGGCTAAGCAAGCATGCATGTTTTGGGAAAGTCAGAGAGTTACAAGACCCACAAGGCTTCTCACTGGAGTTGCATCATCAGTAGTGATTTGGAGGAACAGAAATTCTTCTGTGGAGCTGACTACAAATTGAGCATGGAGCTCCAGGAAAGCTTTCATAAACATCACCCACACTGGCATGGGCTTTTATCAGATGGAGTTGCTACAGAGTCATTCACACATTTGTAACTTACCCTTCACCCACACTCCTGTAAGTAACCCCAGTAAACTCACCAGCCCGTTGATCTAGACTTGGGTGGAAAATGTCTTTGGTCTGTTATCAATGACCTAGTTGGGGTGAATAGATATTTTTTAAGGTCTCCCAAGAAAAAGTCACATTTGGGTGCATATCCAAAGAGATAGATAGATAGATAGATAGATAGATAGATAGATAGATAGATAGATAGATAGAGATACAGATATAGATAATATGTATATATACATATATATCTTTTTACCTTCATGTTTATTACGGCATTGTTCATAATAGACAAGACCCAAAATTCCCCTTCGTTTCTACCAAGAGGTGAATGGATAGTTTCTACCAAGAGGTGAATGGATAAAGCAAAGTCAGTGTGTTCAGACAAATGCAGCCTTAGTTGGTCTTTAAAATGAAAGAAATCTTGTCATTTGAACCTACACAGTTGAATCTGGCAGACGTTGTTCTCAGTGTATTAGATCAGGCCCAGAATCCCTGATTTACACATGCACACTTCTATTCAGACTGGGAAACACTGAATGTCCAGAAGCAGAGAATGTAATCGTGGTTGTCAGGCACTGGGGTAGGGGTTCATATGAGGACATGTTGATGAAGTGATACAAAACTTCAAGTAGGAGGCAACAGTTCAAGGGTCTGTGATGGCTTGGATGAGAAGTGTTCCTCATAGGCTCAGGTGTTTCCACTCTTGCTTGCCAGTAGGGGGAGCTGTCAGGGGAAGTAGTGCAGCCTTGGAGGAAATACATTACTTGGTAAAGGCTTTGAGTATTCATAGTCTCAACCTATGGACCTACTTACAGCTCTCTGCTTAATGTTTGTGTTTAAAAATGTGATCTCTCAGCTTCCTGCTTGTGCCACCATGCTTGATACATGTTGTCATCCCTGCCCATTATCAGCCACCATGCCTCTCCACCACGACGGACTGTGGACTGTAAGCTAAAATAAACTCTTCCTTCTCTAAGCTGATACTTGACCACAACAGAAAAGGAACTAATGTATGGTCTTGTAACAGTTACTGTTCATTGTCCGCTCAACTGGATTTGAAACCACCTAGGCAGCACACCTCTGGTTGTGTCTGAGGATGTCTCCAGGGTCCAGGGAGGGAAGATTGTGGGCGGTAGAGTGTAATGGGCTGGGGTGCTAGAATTAATCAGAGACATAGGACATTTCTCAGTTTCTTGATATCCCCAGATTTGAACAGGGTCTTTTTGCCACAGACATGAACCACTCCCACCCTATGCCTTCCTTTGCCATGACTGATTGCCCCACCTACCAGAGGTATCCAGGGTGTTGTCATCTACAAATGTGTTGGGCCACAGTTATTGCTATCAGGTTACATGCAGCCCACAGGCTGCGGGTTAGACATGCTTGCAGCTAGGAGCCAAAGTAAACCCTTTGGCTCCTGTGAGATGCCTTAATCAGGGATTTTGTCCTGGCACCTTTGAAAGTAACTGAACAGGTCTGCTGTGCCACTTGGGGACTACAGTTAATAAGAAAATATTATAGGTTAGAAAATTGATTGAAGAACATGGTTTAAGTGTTCCCACCACACAGAAGAGAAAGTCTATAAAGTAAGCAAAGTGTATTTACCCATCACACACACATACGCACGCACATAGCAAAGCACTATGTTGTACACCATAAGAATACACGATTTTATCTCTTTAAGTTTCCAAAAGCAGGGCTGTGGAGATGTCTTAATGGTAAAGTGTCTGCTCCAAAAGCTTGAGGGCCATAGTTCCAATCCTCAGCACCACATAAAGGCCAGAGGTAGAGCACACATTTATAACTCTAGAACTGGGGCTTGGGGACAGGGAGACACAACAAAACACAACATAGATGTTTCTAGCTCGATGCCCACCTAATTTAGCCAATCAGTGTGCTTCAAGCTCAGTAAACCCCAACTCTAAATAAACAAATGAATAAATAAATAAATAAATAAATAAATAAGAAGAGTTAAGTAAAAATAACTAAGGTGAACAGAGGAATGTGTCCAATGCCAATATCTGGTCTCCACATACATGTACATACACATAATCATATATTCACCCCCCACACACACACACATAAATTAAAAACTTTTTTTAAAATGAGTTGTGAAATGAATTGTAAGTAAAATTGATTCCTAAAGCAACATGATTTACACTGATCAAATGCGTTTAATAACATTTAGGATTCGAAGATGCTTTCCTTAAAGCAGAATCCCCTAGGGGGGAAGCTCCAAGGCTGGCTCCATTCTGAGATACAATTTTTGCTTAAGCAGTAGCTAGTCAAGATTTAAAGAGATAGATCAGATACGGTGGACAATGGTGCCCCCTTGTGGACTCTAGAAGTAGAAACACCAGAGGTTCTCGGTCCTTGGAGTGAGATGGACATGATTCTTTCAAACGTTTGCATTTGAGTTTTTAATATGACCATCTTCACATTAATTTCAGTGCATTATCCATCACTATGGATCAACTATAGCATGTGCTATTCTCAGGTTGACTTTTAGGAAACATACTTTTAGGAAAGCACACACACATATGTGTATATATGTATATGTGAGTGTGTGTGTGTGTGTGTGTGTGTGTGTGTGTGCATGCGCGCGCGCGCGCACAGCACACGCGCGCAGTGGAAATTCAGTGTCATCTTGACAGGCCCAGGACCCTAAATGCCATGAGAGCAGGCTCATCCCTGGCAGAAGTCTTATCTTTAAGTGGGTTTAAGTCTGCCTATTTTATATATTCCTATGCAAATCATAAAAAAATGATGTCTGTGATGAACTTTTTGAAGGTTGAAATTATTGCAAGATGCTAATGCAATCACCATGACTAGTAGGGATTAGCTTACTAAAGGAGAGTAAGTTCCCAGTGCATGCTAATCAGTTCAGCACACTGAATGGAGTTCCAGCTACATGCTGATGTGCTATGATTAATTATGTTACTATTCTATCATTTCCTTCCTCTTCTAGAAGTCTTATGTTATTTGGGGTAGTGTGTAGTTGTAAAACACTAGCACAGAACACCTCTATGGCTTCTGGATACTAAGATTTTACACATAGGCTGCACTTATGTTTCCCATCAATGCTTTGAGGAGGATGTTCCACTTTCATAAAGATGATATGAAAGGACTGTGGCCAGGAGTCCTCAGAGCGGGGAGTGGCAGTGCTTGTGTTTGAACTCAAGTACCCCTACCCCACATTACATGTTGCTAAATCAATGTGCAGGTCTGTCTCCCTATGTCTACACAACTTTTATTAAGTGGAATACCTGTGGGGTGGGACGATAGCTCAGTGGGTCAGAGTGCTTTCTTTGCAAGGATGAGGGCTTGTGTTAGAATTTCCTGCACCCACACAAACGCCTTGGGCATGACTGCGAATGTTCGTGACGCTGCCTTTGGCAAAGGAGACAGATGGAGCCCCAAGAGCTTCCTTCCTGCGCAGTCAGCCTAGAGCAAACGATAAGCTTCAAGTTCATGAGGAGACCCTGTCTCAAAATAGCAAGATAGACAGTAGAAACAATAGAGGAATAGGGGGACAGCCTGCTCTGGACTCCACGTACATTTGTAGCCACACAGTCATGTACATGCATCGTACACACACTGATATGCATCCACAACACACACACACACACACACACACACACACATATATCACATACACATGTGCATAAATCACACACACTCATACACTTGTACAAAGCACACACACTACGTGCATGCATTACACACGTACTCAAATACTCATGAGCACCTCTCTCTCTCTCTCTCTCTCTCTCTCTGACACATGCACACATGCACATACACACACACACTCACACAAAATGTCTTGATAAACGTTTTTTTCTATCCTTCAATTTCATTATTTGTCCCATCTGTCCTTTCGGGTTGTCTATGCTGCTTACAAATGTCGCCTATGTATAACAATTGACTACACTACCTGGAAGGGGGAATTGTCCAACATCTGAATGTGTCATGCCTTACAATGGGTAGACTCCCAGCTGTGGTCATTACTCCCGTATTCTCTGAAGAATCACAGCATTGTCATCTGGGAAAGGCAGAGAGATAAGCTAGCACAAGGAAGCTCTACTTCTCAGTGTCTGATTTGATGAGCAGTCTTAATAGCATCCTTCACCTTTTAAAATTTCATTTGGGCAGGGCGGTGTTGGTGCATGCCTTTAATCCCAGCACTTGGGAGGCAGAAACAGGCAGATTTCTGAGTTCGAGGCCAGCCTGGTCTACAGAGTAAGTTCCAGGGCAGCCAGGGCTATGCAGAGAAACCCTGTCTCAAAAACAAAACAAAACAAAAAAAATACAACAAAAATCTACCTTTAAATATTCTAAATTTACAAATTACACCACCTAATATGGTGTTTGCTATCTGAAAAATAGTAGGTGTGTGAGTTTCCTTTATAAACAGAAAATTTTCCTCATATTAAAAGAAAATATCTAGCCAGGAGGTGGTGGCACAGCCCACACCCAGCATTTGGGAGGTAGAGGCAGGTAGATCTCTGAGTTCAAGGCCAGGCTGGTCTGCATAACCAGTTGCAGGACAGCCAGGGCTTCACTGAAAAACCCTGTCTTGAAACACTCCCCCTCCCCCAATCTAAAGGATTCTACAACAGAAGCTCCAAGATGGGGGTTGTCTCCCTGCATTCCTGTAGTTGTAATGATGAGAATAAATTCTGAGCAGTGCACCATTAGGCGATTTCTACATAGTGTGAACATCCATGAACTTTATGTACACAAATCTACATGATGTAGAGTAATTTGTGTCCAAGCTGTATTTTATGAGCTGCATACATCCTAGACTAGCTATAAATGCCACCCAACACACTTGTAGTTGACAACATCATATCACAGTATGCTTAGACAGTCCTGAAATGTGACCCACTAAAAGAACTCATAAACACAATACATGTGAGCTTGCTGCCAGGCTAGCGGGACAGATTGTATTATAGTAAGGTTTTATTTTATTTTTTTTTTTATGTAGAGAACATACACTCTACAATCATAAAATTATCATATAACAAATGCATAAACCAGTGACAGTCATTTATTATTATTACCAGGTACTATCTACTTTACACAACTATATATACTACTTGCTATACCATAGGTTTGTCTACACCAGTGTCTCCACAGACACCTGAGTAATGTGTCGTGATTACAACTTACAAGGGTGTCTATGATGTTGCTAGGGGAGCTGGTTTGAATGAGATGTTTCCTATAGACTTGGCCTTAGTTCCCAGTGGGTACTGTTTAGAAGGTGTGGCCTTGGTGGAGGAAGCATGTCAGCAGGGTCAGACTTGTGCCATTCCAATTTGCTTTGTGTCCTGCCTGAAGTTCAAGGTTTGATTCTGCTCTCGCTACTCCAGCCGTCCTGTCTGCCACTATCCAGCTATTACAAACACTTGTCCCTCGGATAGCATAATGTCACCTTGCCTTTCTTTGCCTTGGTTGTGATGCTTATCACAGTAAAAGAAAAAATGAATAAATCTTCAGCTTCATTTCAACTCTATGGAGTCACTGTTGTCTATGTCCCCTGCCACTGACTGACAGGTTAGTATAGCATTAGTTCATGTTAAGCACGAATTTTGGGGAAGAAACTTAAAGACGGTAGAACTGGAAAATACTATTTAGGAAATATAAAATGGGCTTGGGAGGCAGCTCCATTGGTAAGATGTCTGCTGAACCAGCATGAGGACGAGTTCGGATCTTGAGGCTCCATTCGAAAGCTAGATGTAGCTGTACAAAAGCAGGTGTACTGTATAGGCCAGTCAGCCCAGAGCTATCTGTCAGCCTATCCAAATCCATTAGCTCCAGGTTCAATGAGAGACATTGTCCCAAAAAGTAGGATGGAAAGCAGTGGAGGAAGGTGTGACGTCAGACCCTGTCTGAGCAACAGCACAAATATGCACACACTTACATAAATACATATGTAGGTGTACACCAACACACAAAAAATGTGAAACTGAGTAAGGGATAGCTTATAGTAGACATAGATCCTGAACCTAGTAGAATTCTAGGTATCAGGTAGAATCAAATCAGGCAGCCCTTTCTCTTTTCTGAATAGGCCAGGAGAACATTTTTGCATTATATGCCTATAAATGAGCACTACATCTTTCTCTCTCTGGGTGAAGCTGATCACCTTTGGGCAATCTGTAGGCTCATCTGCTTCAAGGTGTTGCTTTCCTATACTGAAGGTTCCAGAAAAGTGACATAGTGCCTTCAAGAGGGTCTAACATGTTCATGGTGGAGACAGAAGGAGGAAACGAGACGTACCCCGAATAAGGAAGAACAATGAAGTCCTGGTTTTGTTCCGTTACTGTGACAAATCCCTTGACAAAAGGCAATTCAGGGAATTGCCAGCTTACAGTCTCTTACTACAAGAAAGTAAAGGCAGGAACTTAAAAACCACAGTTACAAACAAGAGTAGAGAGAAATAAATGCAATGGAGCCTTCCTTGCTTGCCTTAAAGATAGCTTTCTTCACCCTTACATTGGTCAGAGCCCCGCCTAGGGAAGGGTGTTGTCTTCAGAGGGCTGGATCAATTAACCATCACAACAATCACTCATGTCCAGAGGCTAACTATATTTAGATAATTCCTCATTAAGACCCTCTTGCCAGGTGTTTTCAGGCTATAATGACTTGACAGTTTAAATGAAGCAGTCCAGAGAAGGACAGGGAAACACCATCCCTGAAAATGGGTGCTGATGTTGAGAATGTAGCCCCTCCTAGGTATCATAACAGTGTCCAGATGACAATGTTAGAAGGCGGGATAGGATCAAACAGGATGATCTTCTTGGTGTTTGATGGCATACAGTGTACTCTATTTTACAAGTAGTATTATTTTGGGTGCTCTATTTCTTTATTAATTAAAACAATATAATCTTGTCATCCCATACCATATGTATTTGACTGAAAGAATTCCATTTGTCTTGTTTTTACAAAATTTAATGTTTCCACTTTAACTGCTTTCTTTCTCCATCTTCCCTAAATAATAAAATATTCATAAATGCCATTAACTTAGTCTCCTCTAGGACTTCTTACAGATGTGTAGTCCAAAATAACACTAAGGTATATGAATTAACTTAGATACAGGGAGCAGAGAATACCTGTAAATTGAAAGGAAGATGTGGTTATAATTTGGGAGTCAGGCTTCAGGGATGGCAGAGATGAAGAGCACTGGGTGCTGGTCTAGAGGATGAGGTTTGATTTGTGAAGACATATCTAACCTAAATGAAGAGTATACACTAGCAGCTTGACAGCACATCTGAAAGCTCTAGAACAAAAAGAAGCAAATTCACCCAAGAGGAGTAGGCAGCAGGAAATAATCAAATTCAGGGCTGAAATCAGCCAGGTGGAAACAAAAAGAACTATGCAAAGAACCAACCAAACCAGGAGCTGGATCTTTGAGAAAATCAACAAAATAGATAAACCCTTAGCCAGACTAACTGGAGGGCACAGAGACAGAGTCCTAATTAACAGAATCAGAAATGAAAAGGATGACATAACAAGAGAAACTGAGGAAATCCAAAAATCATCAGATCCTATTACAAAAGCCTATACTCAACACAACTGGAAAACCTGGATGAAATGGACAATTTTCTAGACAGTTACCAGGAATCAAAGTTAAATCAAGACCAGATAAACAATCTAAACAGTTCCAAATCCCCTAAAGAAATAGTCATTAATAGTCTCTCAACCAAAAAGAGCCCAGGACCAGATGGGTTTAGTGCAGAATTATATCAGACCTTCAAAGAAGACCTAATACCAATACTCCTCAAACTATCAGAAACAGAAGATACTCTACCCAACTCATTCTATGAAGCCACAATTAATCTTACACCTAAACCACACAAAGACCCAACAAAGAAAGAGAACTTCAGACCAATTTCCCTTATGAATATTGATGCAAAAATACTCAATAAAATACTCACAAACCAATTCCAACACATCAAAAGATCATCCATTATGATCAAGTAGGCTTGATCCCAGGGATGCAGGGATGGTTCAATATACAAAAACCCATCAATGCAATCCACTATATAAACAAACTCAATGAAAAAAAAAATATATGATCATCTCATTAGATGCTGAGAAAGCATTTGACAAAAATCCAACATCCCTTCATGATAAAAGTCCTGGAAAGATCAGGAATTCAAGGCTCATACCTAAATATAGAAAAAAGCAATATACAGCAACCCAGTAGCCAACATCAAAGTAAATGGAGAGAAACTTGAAGCAATCCCACTAAAATCAGGGGCCAGACAAGGCTGCCCACTCTCTCCCTACCTATTCAATATAGTACTTGAAGTCCTAGCCAGAGCAATTAGACAACAAAGAGATACAAATTGGAAAAGAAGTCAAATTATCACTATTTGTAAATGATATGATAGTATACTGCCACGCACACTCATCTACGCATGAGTCTGCAGTTTCGGGCGTAAAAACCTGATCAAGGGCAAGAGGCAATAAGGACCCAAAAGAGTATCTGTGTCTCCTGGGTTATACAAGGTAGTCACTGGCATCTCCTAACTCAAACGTGTTCCAGATTAGTCTTTCCAATCGTCAACACGCCCTCAAATTTAAGCATAAAGGTACCCCAAGAAATGATTCGTTTATGGCTAAGATTGGGCATTGTTTCCTGGCCAGCCTGTCAGACAGGTTTTGCCGTTAGAGTTAGCAACTAAGGTCAAGCACATACCTTAGGGCAGCCCTATAATAGTCAGAACTGATTTACATACTAGAAACTCAAGGATATTACCTAGAACTGTTAGGTCGGAACTTCCAGGTGCTCCCCTCCAGCAAAACCCAGAGAATTAACAGGAAATGCCAGATCGGACTATCCTAGGCTTACCTCCAGCAGAATCAGGGAATTAGCATAGGAATACCAAAATAGCCCCAGCAGGGAAGGCTCAACTGCTCTTCCTCCTACTTCACACCTGGCTACCTACCTACCGACCTTGTGTAGCAGTCACTTGCCTATGTGACTTCAGTCCTGCACTCTGATCCTTTTGACCCCCGCCCATCTACGTGACTCTTGTCATTCGCCCTGTTTCCTATATACTATATAAGGCTGGTTTTCACTTTGTGTTCTCTCTTGGACTCTCTCTTGGATTTGGACTCTCTCTTGGACGGAGACTCAAACTAGATCTTAGGCTGCAGTCCCCCGGGCCCAGAGTGGTTGGGCCCGGGGGGATGCAGAGCCTATCCAGAGGAGATGGCAGTTACTTTAGACTCAGTGTGTTTCAGGCGGCCTTAAATGTACCTTAATTACTGTACTGGCTAGTTTTGTGTGTCAACTTGACACAGGCTGGAGTTATCACAGAGAAGTGAGCTTCAGTTGGGGAAATGCCTCCATGAGATCCAGCTGTGGGGCATTTTCTCAATTAGTGATCAAAGGGGTAGTGCCATCCCTGGGCTGGAAGTCTTGGGTTCTATAAGAGAGCAGGCTGAGCAAGCCAGGAGAAGCAAGCAAGCCAGCAAGGAACATCTCTCCATGGCCTCTGCATCAGCTCCTGCTTCCTGACCTGCTTGAGTTCCAGTCCTGATTTCCTCTGGTGATAAACAGCCATGTGGATGTAAGCTGAATAAACCCTTTCCTCCCCAACTTGCTTCTTGGTCATGATGTTTATGCAGGAATAGAAACCCTGACTAAGACAATTACTAAGCTGCCAGATTTATCATTTCTCCCTCGCAGTGACTGTAAAAGTCTGATGCCATTTTTAAGAAATACATTCAGATCCTGTACTTCATGTGTCGTCTCTGCCATCATTTCTTTGCCTACACCTCTTCGACCTGACTAGGACCCCCAGATCGGCCGGCCTGCGGCAGTATACTTATGTGAACCCAAAAATTCCACCAGAGAGCGCCTAAACCTGATAAACAACTTCAGCAAAGTAGCTGGATATAAAATTAACTCAAGCAAATCAGTGACCTTCCTCTACACAAAGGATAAATAGGCTGAGAAAGAAATAAGGGAAACAACACCCTTCACAATAGTCACAAATAATATAAAATACCTTGGTGTGACTCTAACTAAGCAAGTAAAAGATCTGTAATGACAAGAACTTCAAGTCTCTGAAGAAGGAAATCAAAGATCTCAGAAGATGGAAAGATCTCCCATGCTCATGGTTTGGCAGGATTAATATAGTAAAAATGGCCATCTTGCCAAAAGCAATCTACAGATTCAATGCAATCCCCATCAAAATTGCAACTCAATTCTTCACAGAGTTAGAGAGAGCAATTTGCAAATTCATCTAGAATAACAAAAAAAAACAGGATAGCAAAAACTGTTTTCAACAATAAAAGAACTTCTAGTGGAATCACCATTCTTGACTTCAATATGTACTACAGAGCAATTGTGATAAAAACTGCATGGTATTGGTACAGTGACAGGCAGGTAGATCAATGGAATAGAATTGAATGCTCAGAAATGAATCCACACACCTATGGTCGCTTGATCTTTGACAAAGGAGCTAAAACCATCCAGGGGAAAAAGATAACATTTTCAACAAATGGTGCTAGCTCAACTAGCAGTTATCGTGTAGAACAATGCAAAGTGACCCATTCTTATCTCCTTGTACAAAGCTCAAGTCCAAATGGATTGAGGACCTCCACATAAAACCAGATACACTGAAACTAATAGAAAAGAAAGTGGGGAAGAGCGTGGAGCACATGGGCACAGAGGGAAATTTTCTGAACAGAACATCAATGGCTTATGCTCTAAGATCAAGAATTGACAAATGGGACCTCATAAAATTGCAAAGTTTCTGTAAGGAAAAGGATACTGTCAACAGGACAAAATGACAACCAGCAGATTGGGAAAAGATCTTTACCAATCCTACATCTGGTAGAGAGCTAATATCCAATATATACAAAGAATCCAAGAAGTTAGACTCCAGAGAACTAAATAACCCTATTAAAAATGGGTTTCTCACACCAGTCAGAATGGCTAAGATCAAAAACTCAGGTGACAGCAGATGCTGGAGAGGTTGTGGAGAAAGAGGATCACTCCTGCTTTGTGGGTGGATTGCAAGCTGGTTACAACCACTCTAGAAATCAGTTTGGCGGTTCCTCACAAAACTGGACATAGTACTACCTGAGGACCCAGCAATACCACTCCTGGGCATATACCCAGAAGATGCTCCAACATGTAATAAGGACACATGCTCCACTGTGTTTATAGCAACCTGATTTATAATAGCCAGAAGCTGGAAAGAACCCAGATGTTCCTCAACAGAGGAATGGATACAGAAAATGTGGTACATTTACACAATGGAGTTCCACTCAGCTATTAAAAACAATGAATTTATGAAATTCTTAGGGAAATGGATGGATCTGGAGAATGTCATCCTGAGTGAGGTAACCCAATCACAAAAGAACACACATGGTATGCACTCTCTGATAAGTGGATATTAACACAGAAGCTCTGAATACCCAAGATACAATCCAAAAACCACATGAAACTCAAGAAAAAGGAAGACCAACATGTGGATACTTCAATCCTTCTTAGAAGAGGGAACAAAATATCTATGGAAGAAGTTACAGAGACAAAGTGTGGAGCAGAGATTGAAGGAATGACAATCCAGAGACTGCCCCACCTGGGGATCCATCCCATATACAATCACTAAACCCAGACACTATTGTGGCTGCCAACAAGTGCTTGCTAACAGGAGCCTGATATAGCTGTCTCCTGAGAGGCTCTGCCAGTGCTTGACAAAGTGAGTGGATGCTCACAGCCATCCATTAGACTGAGCACAGGGTCCCCAGTGAAGGAGCTAAAGAAAGAACCCAAGGAGCTGGAGGGGTTTGCAGCCCCATAGGAGGAACAACAATATGAACTAACCAGTACTTCCATAGCTCCCAGGGACTAAACCACCAACCAAAGACTACACACATGGTGAGACTCATGGTTCCAGCTACATATGTAGCAGAGAATGGCCTAGTCGGTCATCAATGGGAGGAGAAGCCCTTGATCCTGTGAAGGCTTTATTCACAGTGTAAGTGAATGCCAGGGTCAGGAAGTGGGAGATGGTAGGTTGATGAGCAGGGGGAGAGGGGAGGGAATAAGGGGTTTTTAGGAAGGGAAACCAAGAAAGGGGAGAACATTTAAAATGTAAATAAAGAAAATATCTAATAATAAATAAATGGTTTTCTCTGAGTAGCTGTCCAACTTAAACTCGGCTGGCACTGAGATAGCTGTGAAATGAATTGAAATTATTTTCTATCATATGCCTACCTACCTACAATATGGCCATTAAACCCCCTGGTCCCTTTATTGAGATTTAGAATTACTGTAGAGACAAATGTCTCATGCATGAGCATGAGACAGTTTCAGGATGAAGGTTAATGAGATGGAGATAGCCATCTGAAATGTGCATGGCATCTTGCAATGGGTCAGGGTTCTAGACATACTACAAAGGAGAACACTAGCAGATCAGACATTAGTCGCCCTCTGCTTCCTGACTGTGATTGCAATGTGATCAGTCAGGCTCCTGCTCTCCCCAGCACTCGAGCCAGAATAACCCATCCCTACTTGAACTGCTTCTCATTAGGTATCTGCCTACAGCACCAAGAAAATTAACAAATACACTCGATGTCATTTTATGACTATAAAATTCAGATTCCTTAACAGGGCATGGTGGCACATGTCCTTAATCCCAGCACTTGGGAGGCAGAGGCAGGCAGATTTCTGAGCTACAGTCCAGCCTGGTCTACAGAGAAAGTTCCAGGACAGCCAGGGTTATATAGAGAAACCTTGTCTCAATAATTATTACCTAATTAGTTAGTTAGTTAATTAATTAATTCAGATTCTTTGTTCTCTGGAACTGGAGTTGCAGATAGTTGTAAACCATCATTTGGTTAATGAGAACTGATCCTGTGTCTTCTGCAACAGCAACACATGCTCTTAACTGCTGAACAATCTCTCCCTCCCCTGCCACACCCACCTGGAGGTTTGAGAATCATAGCTAATAACAGCTGTTATTAACCTGTGTGAACTTGGAACATGTACTTCCATTTCTGAGTACTATTTTTTTCTTTGTATCTCAAATCTGAAATAAAATGTCAGGTAAACGATCTGTTAGGTGATATACAGCTTTAACTTTGTGAAGAAAATTTGAACTGGAATCATTTAGTTATGAGCATCTAATTCTGGAACCTAAGTAATTTACCTGATATCTATTCCCATTAAACTATTTCAATAACATAAATAGTTCAAAATTTCAGCCTTTGGAAGGCAGAGGCAGGTCATCTCTGGGAGTTTGGGGCCAGCCTGGTGTACATAGCAAGACCCAGACTCTTCAGGACTATATAGACCTTGTCTCAATAAACAAAATAATTAATATCATTAGTCTTTAAGATCTATCTCAGGCTTCCTTGCCCTTACCCAGTCCTCACCTGCACTCAAAGCTAAATTTGCTGAAGATGTTTCCTTAGAAGCCTCAGGATATAATGTGCTGTTGCTTTAACATACCTAAACCAAATGCTTTGAAGCCTTTCAGCCAGGACTGCAATGCTTGTCGGTTTTCACATAGGCTAGGCATTAGAATTAATTTATAATCTGCATGGATTTCACTTCAAAAAGAGGTTCAGCTGGTGTGCTAAAGAGAAACAGGCCTTAGTAGAACACAGCACTAAAATACAGAATAAATATCATATACAGGAACATGTGCAGCATCTATAGATGATATCTACCGGGTGGCCTTATACATCTCAAATTAAGGTCAATGCACCTAAGACCTCATATAGTTCTGTGTCTGTTAGGGTTTACTTTTTCTTCCCAGGACAGTGGTCTTCTACTTCTTTTGTTTAGAGCTAGGTTCAGAATCCTGTGTATAAGAGCATCATAGCAGACATCTGTTGACCGTGGACAACCATGTACAATGTGTGTCGAGGGGCGGATAAAAACCAAAGCCACAAATGTTTGAGTCTTATTTGATGTGGTCTGTATTGATGAGTCCACAGGCTCTTATCTTCTTTAACTTCTGCCATTTAACCACCTACTGGGGCTTTCAGATAAGAGCTGTAAATGAAATTGGTTACTCAGCTGGGCTGCGTGCAATTCATGACAAAGAGCATCATTTGCAAAAAGGAAAAAAAAAAAGTGCTGAATTCAGCTGTAAGCAGACAGGTTTACACTGCTTTCTAGCCCTCCACTGACTTGTAGGGATCTTTTGTATGGGGCCGGAAGTTAGGTGATTGCAGCAGGGGCTCTTCCTTGAGTCAGTCACAAGAGGCTAACTGTTGAGAACTTCAACTTGGACTGGATTGATACTTCAACTTCTTAGAGTTGCTGAGTATGCAGAGAACACCAGAACCTAGTTGAGATTGTCTTCAGTAGTGAAGGAGTTAACCAAGTGGATGAACTTTATTCTGTCCGGTGGACCAGTGGTTTGCTTATTAAATCTCCGGTAAATGATTGTTAGAGAGCTGTCATTGATAAGCTGTTGCTAAGAGCTGCATGTCAAAAGCCCATTGATTCCTCCGTGCTGTGGCAAAGCATCATCCTTTAGCCCATTCCTTAGCCAGACCTAGTCAGCCCTGCCTGGGAAAGGATCTGCCAGGCCAAGCAGCATGAACGAAGACTACAGTGATATCTACGATACAATCCAAAAGACGAGTGCAGATGAGGATCCAGACCCGCAGGAGGAAAGGGATGCTCCTCTTTATGAGAGAGTCCATGAAGACGTGTGGAATGAAAGTGATCTGTATGCCACCAGGCTAGAAAGCCACGAATACGACTATTTGTCACCATGTGTCTCAAAAAGTGACGAAGCCACTCCAACCTCCCTGGAGCCAGAAGCAGATGGCTATCTCCTGCCTGATGAGGTGTTTTCTGAGTCCCAGGAGGTCGGGGATGTCTCCATGAGAGCCTCACATTCACCAAGCCAGGACCCAGAGCCTCTCCCGTGGGAACCTCGGGAGAATGGAGGAGCGGTCGAGGAAAAAGAGCCTTCTTTATTGAGCTTCAGGGTTCAGCACAGCAAGATCCTTGTCACAAGCCAGGATTCCCCTACCAGCCTGTCTGCAACTACTGGTTTGGAAGAAAATAAAGCAGCTTCCAGCAGCCCTGAGATCTTCCTGTTTGTGAAGGTAAGGGCTGTCTCTGACAGGCACACCTACACAGGGTGAAGCATTCAGAGTTTTCCTTTGCTCTGTGGATCAGGGGACAGTGTATGATGTCCTAGCAAGTGGGTCACCAGTCGTACTTCAGAGCAGAGATGACTAAATTGGTCATTTGGAATAGTGCCAGGACTTCTCAAAATGATCCAAATTAGAAAGTTCATTTAAAGTGTGTGTTTAATCATCGTCTTTTATAAACCATAGGCAAAGCGTGTTCTAAGCGCTTAAACAAGTGACCAGAAATTGCTGCTCAAATCTTTACAACTGTGACAGACGTTAACTGCATTTTCGTCCTTGGTTTATTTTTTTTTCCAATGTTATTTTTTAAAAATGAAACCAAAGCCAGCGAGAGAAAGTCCTATCTCCTTTCAGGTGCTTGTGTCTCCTCCTCCTTGCGTTTCTAAGGTCGCACATACCTCAGATACTTGGCCAGAAAATGCTGCGTCTGTCATGTTGTCTGCTCTGTCAACACCAATAAAACTCAAGATCTGATGATATAAAATAGTTTGAGAAGTACCCGAACACCAACCATGTGTTAATATTTAATGCCTATGACACTGAACGAAGGCATTTGGTGATCTTTTTATTAGACTGATAATATAAAGGTTATGATTATGAATATTACCAAGATGTAAAATGATTTAGAGTTAAACAAATCAGTCAACCCCCTACCGATGCAGACGACAATCACCCTCACCCGAGTTTCTTCATGTAAAAACACATTAGTGAATATTGCTATTTCTTGCTAATAAAAATGAATGCTAAGGTTGGGAAGATGAAAGCCCAGATGCTCAGGTGTGAGGATGGAGTTCAGATCTCCAGAATGCATGTAAAGGCCAGGAGGGTATAGCAGTCTGGCTGTAACTCCAGATCTCCAAGCCAGAGATAGAGGATCCCTGGAGCAAGATGGTTACTAAGATTAGCTGAACGATCAAGCTCTAGGCTCAACACAGAGGCTCTGTCCCAATGAATAAGGTTAAGAACAATTCAAAATACTGCTGATGTCAGCCTTAATCTTTTACATGCATATTATGAATGCAGGCACACACACGTGCACCCAAGACATGCACCACATACACATGAGAGAAAAAAGTATGGATACTCTCAGGCCTGGGATATATCTCAGTTGCTAGAGTTCTTGCCAGCATATGCACTGCACACCATCCTGAACATCACATAAAACGTCCAGTGCTGGCAGAAATCTAATCTTAGTACATGAAGGTGGAGACAAGAAGCTCAGAAGTCCAAGGTTATCCTTGGCTATATTCCAGGCCAACTTGGGATACAAGAGGCCTTGTTTCACAAGACAATTACTCTATGAACCTACGAAACCCCATCTCATGATGATCTCTTCCCATCATAGTTTCCAATATCCTGTGGATGAAATGAACTTTTTCAGTTGAACACTTCAATATGTACTGCTTTGTACTTTTTGTTGTGTCTTGCATTTTGTGTATTGTGCCTCCCTCAATCTACCTTTCTAAAGCCTCACATGAAGCTTCCTTAGTGCTTGGGGGTACTATGCCAAGCACCAAAGGAAATGGGGTGTCGATGATGTGACTTTTGCCCTTAAGAGATGAACACCATGTTGTAATAGATGGGATAGAAGGGCAGTGGCATGCTGTGTGTGTTCCAGAGGAGATGCTGAGCTGTGCAAAGAGAAATCAGTAAAGGCTCCATGGAGGAGGTAGCACCAAGCGACCTGCCCATTTCTGTGTCCACATCAAAATGGCGTCGCAGTGTTTCAACTCACCTTTTAAGAAGTGGAAACTAGATGTATTTCTTCTCAACACAGAAATACTCACATGACTTTATGCAACAGGACAGGGAGTGTCATTACCATCCTCGCTGTCCCATCCAGATCTGATTTATAAATCTGGCAAAGTGCTTATTGAAGTGGAAATTATCCTGGCCTTGTGGTTGGAGCCAAGCAGATGGAGCAGAAAAAAGGAATGTGGGTGTCGCTTGCTGTTACCAGCAGAGAGAGAGATGCTGTCTAACAATAGTAAAGGAACTGTTAAACTGTTTGTCTCTAAGGCAGATATAGGATGTAAAGTGCTTGAGTTATTGTGTCTTAATAACATTATGCTATGAAGCGGCTGCAGACTATACTATGCATCTCAGTTCCCACATGGGAACTTCATGAAGGGAGCCCCACTTCCCAACTCCATGCCTCACCCCATCCTGACTGTAGATGGCTGTTTAAAGCTGAATGAATATGGCATAGATAAATGACATCTAGCAAGCCCTGTTCTGCTAGGACAGTGCGGTGACCTGTGAGGGCTCCTCTCTCCTCCCAGCTCTCTGGAATGTGTCTTGGAACCCCAGTTTGGAAGGGCAATATGACTGACCATCTCCCTAGCATGCTGAGGCTTCTACACCCTGGGTTTTCTACTTTAGTGCTGACAATCAGGGCTGCAGTCATATCTGACTGACTTGTGCATGCTCATGCCTCTTCCGGGCATGCCAGCAACAGTGTGAGACAGGTATGTGGGGGGATGGCTATGTCCAACCAACTTAATGTTGAGATTCATTTCAGAGTTAACCAGACACTTAAACTACTTCATCCATCTAGTACTCTCAGCCATATTTACGACGTGCACTGGCTTTATAACATGACAGACAGTAATTACATAAAGAGAAACTGTAGCCAGCTGCTAACATTAGCAAGAAGTATTCAAAAGATCTACTTCTTAATGGTGCTGTGACAACTGGCTGAAACCTTAGTGGCTTAAACAGTACAGACACTGTCTTACAGCTCTGGGAGATGTGTGTGTGTGTGTGTGTGTGTGTGTGTGTGTGTGTGTGTGTATAGCTGTGAATGGAAAGACCTTGAATCTAGTAGTTGCTCTGTCCCGTAAAGCTGGGTGTCTTCAGTATATGTTGAAATCTAGAAGTAGTCTCCAGTGCCAGTGAGGGAATGGATATGCTAGCAAGGCGAGTACAAGCAGGCAAAGAGCAAAAGCTTCCTTCTTCTATGTTCTTATATAGACATCCAGTCAAAAGCATGGACCACACAGTAAAGGTACTGAGTCTTCCCACTTCAAGACCCAAATCAAAGCCTCCGTCTTCCAGACTTAAGACCCAGATTAAAGATGTCTGTCTTCCTGCCTCAAGATCTCAATCAAAGGCGTGTCTTCCTACCTCAAAGGTCTGGACTAGAAGTGGATCCATTCATTTCAAACCAAGGGAAAAATCTCTCACAGGTGTGCCCTTCTCTTCTGGATTGTAGTTCATTCCAGATATTATGTTGATAACCAGGAAGGACAGCCATCACAGCCTTCCTTCTTTCCTGCTACAGGGAGATGTGGGGCTTTTTCCTTGGCCAGTGCCTGATGAGGTCTCCAGTACCCAAGTTCTTCCTACAATTTTTCATAAGCATACCATTTAGTCCAATTGCCTCTAAGGTGAACAAGGTTTATCACAAGTGAGAAACTATAAAACCTCATTGAGCAATGAGAGAGAGGATGCTGGACCTGGATGCTGAGCCACACATCCCAACTAAAGTTAGAAAAGGGTAGCCCCAGCAGCACATAGCAGAGGAACACAAGAATATGACTTATATTCCTGAGGTTGCGTGGGCAGGAGTCCATGGAGGTGCCAGACAGTGAAGATGGAGAGCTAATATATCACTTTACCTACAAACTAAGGAACATGGAGTTTACCCTGGAAGCCATCAAGGGTAATTGAATTATTTTGGGGAGTCATGATCAAAGCACTATACCAGAGGACAGGCAACCAAATTACATGCCCCCTAGAACAGGACCAAAACATCTATATGTCTTTCTCTCTTCTTACACATGATCCCCATGCCCATTCCCCTCCCCATTCCCTCTGTCTTCCTGTGGGTCCTGTTCCACTAACTGGGCTTCCTTGCCTGGCTTCAGTGGGAGACGACCTGCCTGTCTAGTCCTGTAGTGCCTGCAGTGACTTTATGTGCTAAGGTGGGTTGGTACCCAGGGTGGGAGCTTCCTCTTCTCAGAGAAGAAGGGGGAAGAAGCTGTCTGAGCAGGAAGCAGGAGGAGTAGGCTGTAATCGGGATGTAAAGTAGATAAATAAATGAATAAAAAATGACAACAAAAACCCCAAAAAACAAAACAAAAGAATACAGAAGCCCAAGCTTGTCTCTTGAGCATTTGTCCTTCCACAGAACCAATGAAGCATATAGAAATTAAGCAATGGGTGTGTGTCAACAGACCACTATTCTTGCTATGATTTCATCTTAATTACAATGCTGAGAACTCCATCACATTTGAAGCCATTTTTGAGGGGCCCATGTGAACTTCTTTGCTTTGAAAATCAATTTGACCAATCAAAGAAGTCCACAGAACGCCAGCACCATGACAAGAAGATTACAACCCAACAAGAAAACAACCCAAGTGACTTCCACCCAGCTGTCTTTGGCAAGCTGATACTCTAGGCTGTTAGTCAAGGGTGCTTTTCTTTACAGTGACACTTGTGGCTTGGGAGGCCAAGAGTTCATCTGCATATTTCAGAAGGCTCAAGAATGTTCCAAAATTCTAGACAAAATGTTCTGTGTCAGGTAACCTCAGAATGCTCTCTCGGAAATCATGGTTGCCACTGTGACACAGTCTTTTTTCCCTACATGGGCATTCCTGCTCTAAAGCCCATGTGGGAGGGAGTAGAGCTGGCTGCAGTGCAGCCTTGTCTTTCCTCTAAACCTTTCTGTCATCTTGAGAATTCTCTTCAAAAAGAGGAAAAGGAAGTATTACTCAAATGGGGATGATATTAGTTCTCAAAATGAAGGTGGCAAGAGACAATATGTCTAAGTGTTGGTTGAACTTGTCCTAAAGAAATTCAAGCAAACATCTGCTCATCTTAGATAGGGCAAGACAATAGAAAGAACCATTCCACCCAAGTACACCTTCATAAGTCAGTCTTTTTGTCTCATTGGAGTATAGGTGAGGGGTTACTTACATGAGCATGGGTAATCCCCGAAAAACTACATCCATAGAAAGTCCCACCTGCTCCCGAATGATGACTTTTTCCACAACTATGTAGATGGAGTCCCCATTATACTTCAGCTTTGCACTCTGTATACTTTCCAAAGACCACATACAGCTGGGATAGAGTTTCATACAGCTAGGAGGAGAGGATCAGGAAGGACTCAGTGGTGTGAAATCAGACAAGGGTGTAATGATGTTTCTCAGTTCCCTTCCATGAGGAAGCATTGACACACACACTCATTTTCTCCATCTGGTCAACCCTTCCTTTTCTTTCTGGATTCATGTTCCCTAGGAAGATATCTCCAACCCTCAAGGGAATTCTGGGGGTCCTCCTTCCTTCAGCACTTACCTTCGTCATAATGCTCATCACTACAGATTGACATGATCTGGTTGGTTGGTTCTCCTCAGTTTCCCACTGAGCAGAAGCCTCTACAGTAAAACACTTTTCCGGCACATCTTGCTCCTGCACACTCCCACCGTTAGCAGAATCTGACCCACAGTTGGAGCTGATAAATACTAGTTGAACAGAGTTCGTCTGTGTTGGTTATGGGAACTTTAGTTGGGCTTGCTTTTGGCGGGTTCATTTCTTGCTATGCTCTGGGACACTGGATGAACACTCAAGCAAATCCCCATGTCTCTGAATGCTGGTGAGAAAACTGGCACAGAGAAAGAAAAACTGAATCTCTCATCACATTCTCCATTGCCAGTTAAATACTCGGAATAAACTTGTCTAGTTAATTTGGCTGTGTTTATGGAGCAGTGACCTGTGAAGGCTCTGCTCAAGGCTTATATACTAGGTTCTTTTACTCTACTACCTAGAAACACAAACGCCAACCCTGTGTGTAGACCTGGGGTTGTTTCTCCCACTCTGTGCAGTTCTTTTCCTGTATTTTATAGTTTCCTCAAATGAGTGTGCAAGTCTGGATGCAGCCAAAGATTTAAGAGGGCCTGTTTGAAGTTTGCTCTTGCCCTGTCTGTCTATCTATCTACCTACCTATCCCACCTACCCACCCACCCATCTGTCTGCCTGTCTGCCTGCCTGCATGTCTGCCTGCCTGCCTGCCTGCCTGCCTGTCTGTCTGTCTGTCTGTCTATCTTCTCTGGTGTTTAGAACTGACAATTCCAGCTGCCTCAACCTACTCAAACTCCCAAGTTCATTATTCACTCAGCACAGAGACTGGTAGACTATATGTAGATCCTATAGTACCTGTTCTTGGTATCTGAAAATCATTATTTCAAATCATTTTTCAGTAGTAATGCTGAAGTCTGACTTCATTTCTTCTCTCCCAACTAGAAGTTGGGATGGTCTAAGGTAAGTTTAAGGCCTTTGTTTCTTTTCAGCTGCTTCTCTTTTCTTTGAGTTTGAATTGAAGTATCCAATACAGTCACAAAGTACAACACAGTCAAAAGGCCCTGGCATTATTTTGTAAAATGAAAACTTCAGCAAATATGTTGGCCTCTGGTGAAAGGTCCCTTTCTGACCCTTACTCTTCCTCTCCTAAAAGTGTGTTGTCTTTTGCAAAGTCTTTATCTTTTTTATTTCAGTTCTCAGCATATCCTAGATAATTATTCACCAGCAAAATTACAAATATGATATCTGTTAATCTCATACCATTTGAGTCTCTGGAGTTGCTATAATTTCCTTTGGGAGACCATAAGGAAAGTTGTTTGTATTTTTGCCAAGGTGGAATCCTATTGGCAGTGTTTAGAATCTACCTATGTGTAAATTCCAATGTATGTATGGGAAAGCCACTTGGATTGGCAGCTCTGTTCTTAAATCGAAGATATTCCTTCAGAAACATGAGACTGGGGTTGTGGACATGCCTTGTGTCTTAGTCAGGGTTTCTATTCCTGCACAAACATCATGACCAAGAAGCAAGTTGGGGAGGAAAGGGTTTATTCAGCTTACTTCCACACTGCTGCTGATCACCAGAGGAAGTCAGAACTGGAACTCAGGCAGGTCAAGAAGCAAGAGCTGATGGCCATGAAGGGATGTTCCTTACTGGCTTGCTTCTCCTGGCTTGCTCAGCCTGCTCTCTTATAGAACCCAAGACTTCCAGCCCAGGGATGGCACCACCCACAAGGGACCCTACCCCCTTGATCACTAATTGAGAAAATGTCCCACAGCTGGATCTCATGACGTCACTTCTCCAACTGAAACTCCCTTCTCTGTGATAATTCCAGCCTGTGTCAAGTTGACACACAAAACCAGCCAGTACACCTTGTGAGTGAAATTCTTGCCACACAGTCATGAAGACCAGAATTTGGATCTCTAGACCTTACATAAAGCCAGACATGGAAGTGCAAGTCCATAATCTCATTGCTTGCCTAGTGAAATGGGAGAAACCCAGAAGCCCATCAGCAGCAAGCCTGGTGTACATGACAATGAACAACAAGAAACCCTACCGCAAGGAAGCTAGAAGGTGATGACTGACATCTGACCTCAGTGTGCACACCATGACAAGTACATGCCCCACTGACATGTATGAACATGTAAAAACATGCATATACACATATATATCACACATTCAAAAGTAAAGAAGCACAGGGCTGGCCTGTGAGGATAGCATGTATTTTTCATCTGAAATAAAGTGATCTGTTTATGCTTGTAGTGACAAATGTCAGCCATCTGGGCTGGAAGCCATACTCCTTTTATGCTTTATAACTGAGTTCTTTCTCCTCCTTGAAGGAACCTTTGGATCAACAATAAGTACTAAGTCTGTTAAAAGCCATCAGCTATACTGAGAGGGCTTGCAGGCAACAGTCACATGGCAACCACTGAAATAAAAAAGAGGATGCATTGTTTAGCAAACATCTAATGTTCCAAGGTTTCAATGCTCACACCTAAGGTAAATATGGAAGGCTGGAGAGGGTGCCTATTGTTCACTGGCCTGTGGCTACAGAAATGCCTGTGATTTTATTCTTCTGTGGTGAAAGGAAAGAATGCAGTGGGTATAATTTTAATATCTACAGTAGCAACTCTCTAGAAATTGGCTCCATTCTTCCGGAACAACACTATTCCAAGTGACAGCCACAAGTACATGCAGCTGTTTCTGTGTAAATTAATTAAAATGGAATAAAATAAGAGTCAGTTTTTCAATCCCATGGGCCGTATTTCAAGTGTGCCCACATTGGGAAATGCAGACAAGGAACCCGTCTGTCATCATAGAGCATCGCATAGGTTAATGCTATTGTAGGGTAACCAGACTGGAGTTCATCTCTGCCTTGAAGACTTGTCAGTTAGGTGGCCACAGGCCCTTCTGGGGATTTTATTCTTGTCTAATAGCTGGAGGCAGAGTGGCTGGTCTCAATGAGTTGGAAGAATGTTTGTGCACACAAAGGACTTGTGAAAACCGTTCAATTCTGTAAGCAAGGCCTACATTGTCCATTTGTAGGAACAGGCCAGCTTTAAATTATATCTACTGAGGCAAAGCTATGCAACTGTAATGGACACTTGCAAGTCACAGCCAAGCTGTCAGGAGCCCCTGGCTATACTGAGATCTAGTGCGATATGAGGCTCAGGACTCTGTTGATGGCTCAAAAACAAACATGTAAGGTGCCACCTCCTCCAGCCACCTGGGCCAAGTGTGGACACAGAAAGGGGGATCCTTTGCTTTGCCTTTTTTTTTTTTAAATCCCAAGAACTTACTAGGTAGTCAGAATTCATAATGAATCATTGAGAGGTAGCAGACATGGAGGCACAGACCTGTAATCTCCGCCACTAGAGAAGCAGAGGCAAGAGGTCTGAAAGTTTAAGGTCAGCCTGGGCTACAGATTGAGTTCAAGACAGCTAAGACATCTGAAAGAGTGAGAAACTGTCTAGGGTTATAGCTCAATGATATAGTATACTAGCATGTGTGAGGTCTGAGTTTCATTCCCCAGAATTTAAAAAGATACTGATAATAGACCCCCACCAAAGTTGACAAAGTAAAGCAGAGACGGTTCTCTAGGCTAAAACAGGGTTCTTCCATAGACTCAGAAAATACCAGGTGGCGCCTCAACAATACCCTCCCTCCATAATAAATGTTTTATAGTTGCAGGAGTGAGCCTCTGATTGGTCTCCTGTTCTCTCTAAGGTTTCTCTTTATGTGTCTTAAAACAGCAGGTCAATAAATCTTTATTGTGCCTGTACTCTGCACCTCACGAGCTGGCAGTGTGAGCAGCAGAAAGGCAATGTAAGGTGGGGCCCTGTCTGTGAGACTCTGCCCAGCTGGCTCAGGAGGATTACCATTGAGAATGATTTAGAAATTGATTCTAGAGGTGGGGTAGGATTGGGTTCTAGAATCTATGATGCAGGATGGCCTATGTGAAAGCAATAGCTGTGAATCAGTAGCAAACACCGTAGGGCAAAAACATTAATTTCAAATTTATAGCTCTAAGTTATTAATATTTAGATCTGTTATGTGCCAAGTATTAGTTGCTGATATTGGAAAAAAATCTATGAGGGGCTGAGAAGATTACTCCATATATTTCTTAGTCTAAATGTTACTTTGCCACAAACTAGGATCACCTGAGAAGAGAACTTCCAATGAGGAGTTGCATAGATCAAATTGACTACTGGCATATTTGGGATGTGTGTGTGTCTTGTTTATTACTTGATGTAAGAGAGTCTAGCCCACTATGGGCAACACAATAACATAAAATGGAGGCCCTGCATCACATAAGGAACCAAACAAACAAGCCAGAAGGCAGCATGGGGGCGCATGCTTCCCCTTGACTGTGCGTATGATGTGGTTGGGGGCTGGGTGGGGTTCATGCCTTGGCTTCTCCAAGTCAAGAGTTAGCCAAATGAGCTGCTTCTTCCCTAAGCTGCTCTTGGTTGGGCTGCTCTACCAGAGCAACAGACATGAACCTAGAACCAGTGATAAAGGGCTTACTGCATGAGCAGGAGGAGCTGAGTTTCATCTCCAGCACCCATGTTAAAATGTGGATAGAGTGGTGTGATTGTGTAGTCCCAGTGTAGGGGAGTTGGAGACAGGAGAATCTCTGAGGTTCACCGGCCAGCGAGCCTAGCCTACTAGATAACCCTAAGGCTCAGTGAGAGATTCTAATTTTAAAAACATGGTGGATGGTTCCTGAAGAGGAGCAGTGCCTGAGGCTTACCTCTGGTCTCCATGTGTGTGCTCACTTTTGTGTAGAATAAGCACACACACACACACACACACACACACACACACACACACACACACTACACAAGGCCTTGCCAGCATTCTCTATATAAACAAGACTGGGGCATCCCTGCCCCCCCACCACCGTGCAACACAGTAGAAAGTGAAAGTGAGAAGGGATTTCTCCAGAAGGAATAGGAAGTCCAGGAAATAAACGTTATAGAGAAATTCAGCTGGAGAGGCAGGGGGAAGGTAAAACAGAAAGCTGCAAGAATCAAAGGGTGTTTGGGATCAGCAAATCTTTCTGAACATGTTGGGGAAATGGAGAGTAAATGACACTGAAAATCAAAGTTGACAACAGGCGCCAGCTTCAGAGTGCCAGATGACAGGGTAAATTTTACCTTGTGGAGTCACCAAAGGTGAAATAGGATGGCCACTTGATTATTTCTGCACACACAAGTATGCCAGACACAAAAAGAGAGTGGAAACAGATGGGTGACTGCCCAGGTACCTCAGGTGGGACATGCCACTCCCATGAGGAGTAGTGCGACACTCCAGGAAGGCTAGCATTGAAGGCCGGTATGTGGAAGAAGAACTTCAGAGATGGTCAGCGGTGCCCAGTTGGATGCAGACAGTCCTGTGGATTCAAACAGCATCAACCAGGGAAGAAGTAATGCTTAGTAGAGTTGGAAGGGCTTTGTCCCCAACACTTTTTTTGCCTTGGACTATCTGGGTTGATCTGCTCTGTAGGCCAGCATATGGGCAGGGGATTTCAGAAGGGATAGAGAAGTAGGATCCTTTAGAAGATAGGATATTACAGAATGCTTTTATGATTTTTTTCCTCAGGAAGACAAATATCTATTCATCCCAGACAGGAGACAAATGACAGAACAGATAAATGATTCCACATGAGTTTGTCTACCTTGGTGAACCAAGTCATTTACTGGAATTATTGCAGAAGTGGCTTGACCCAAAGGCAGCTGCATGCCTGAAAAGCCCACCACAGCATGGGTGGACATAAGATTCATTCAGGAAAGCTGTGTGCCTGGAGCTCTGTGCCCACCCTGTAGGCAACTCCACCAAAGAGTATCCATTCCCACATAGGTTGATTGATAACTATATGTTTGGGGGGAGGGATTTAGTGAATCTTGTAACGTCCTGTACTTCTTGGCCTCGAGTCTTGTGAATTTCTATGGCTTCTCATGCCTTATGTGGCTCCCCCCCTCACCCCCGGCAAAGAGAATTTTTAAAAATATAGCCACACTGCTGGAAATAGGGCTTTCTCAGAATGGTGTAATGGGATGGCTTGCACCAGCCACCTTCTAGCTGTGGAAAATAGGAAGTGAATTCTCTGAGTTCTTCCTGTTGTTGTTGATAGTGTTGATTTTTTTTTTTTTAATTCTTAAAAAATATTTTGTGTGTATGGCTGTTTGGCCTGTGTGTATATTTGCACCAGGTGCATGCAGCACCCATGAAGGCCAAAAGAGGGTGTCAGATGCTGGCTGTGATTGAGCCTGTGTCCTCTGGAACACTGAATCACTGGTTTGAAACACTGAGCTATCTCTCCAGCTCTATTAACATTTACATTTTACTATTTTAGATTTTAGATTTGTGGGAGTATGTGCACATGAATCCAGTTACCTTCAGAGGCCAGGAGGAGGCAACAGAGTCCCTATGCTCTTGAGATCTGAGCCATCTCTTCAGCCCCCAAGTTCCACCCATTTTAGAGGGAACATTGTATACTATAGTTTGGGTGGTGGATAGGGAGGTTTAAAACAGAGACATTGGGCAAATTAAACTATACCCAGGGATTGACCTAGATTATACAAGAGTATTTAATAGCAAAGGAGACTTCTCAAATGTGTTTGTTCTGTTGCAATGAGCCACCGAGGGCTGACATCAGGAAGTTATAAAGCCACAGGTGTGCCAGGGGAAGAACAATTTTGACTACAGTGGGCTTACCAGCCTTGCCCTTATTACCTTGGGTAGGGGAAGGAAACTCCAGCAAGGCTACAATCACCCAGCTTCTCATTTCAGATGGCTTATGGGTTATGGGAATGACTGTGTGGTTATGGAAATGGACTCTAAGGAGTCTTCATGAAAAATCAGTGTGTGGAACGTCATGACTCATCTACTTCCAGACAGACAGACCTTCCATGCAACAACCCTAGGCAATGCAGGGTTTTTTATCTGAAAAAGAAAAACTCTGACTAGGATCTGCCCATCCTCAGGCCCAATCACTTCCCAATGAGTTTCTCTCTGATTCTCAAGCTCACAGCGTGGTGTCCTGATCTATCTCATGAAGTGGTATCTACTTCTTAGAGGTTGTAAACCATCCAGTATTGGAGAGTTCTTCAGGGCAAGGTCATGGAATGGAATTTGCCTATCCCAGGGTAAAGTGCTCCTCAGCCTGCTGAAGTAGTCGATCCCAGCAGCCTTTGCGTACCACTTCTAAAAATAGACATGCTATAAAGCGCCAGCTTCCAGAGCAGCAGGAGAAAACATTTTGCTAAGGGCAGCAAGGCAGAGTGTGACAAAGTGTGGCTTGGTGTTTGCAACACTTCAGGGGACGTGAGTTCCCGGAACCTGCAAACTCTGTTCTCCATGAAAGTGGATTTACAAGGTGGGAAGGAAGGTCACTAGACATCGGAGGCTACCTTAGGGGAACTCCTTATTTTTATGGAGGAACAAAGTGAGGCTGTACCACATCACAGTCCCACCAGGATGCTTCTCCCTTGTGGTGACTGAGCGTGCAGTGAGCCTCTCTGTTTGAGGGTGCTCTTCTCCACAGCTAAGCAACACTTCCAATGGCTGCTTCCTTCTCAGCCTTCTCCAGGAGTTTTGCTGGAGTCTTTCTGCCCTCCTGAATGTCTGGTGGTTCCAGGGCATAGATGCAGCCAGGCCAGGCTCTGAAACCAATGTGCTAAGCTGTTAGTGTGCGGCGTCTGACCCCGTGCTCTCCATTGCTCTCTTAACTTTTATTCCTGTTATTTGTATATTGCTCCTTTTGTATTTGGTGGCCTGTCTCTGGATTTTCTTCTTCTTCTTCTTCTTCTTCTTCTTCTTCTTCTTCTTCTTCTTGTTCTTCTTCTCCTCCTTCTCCTTCTCCTTCTCCTTCTCCTCCTCCTTCTCTTCTTTTTCTCCTCCTTATTCTTCCTTCTCTTCCTCTTCCTCTTCCTTCATCTCCTCCTCTTCCTCCTCCTCTTCCTCCCCTCCAACTCTTCTTCTCATCATCATTATTAATATTAGGTTTTTTGTGTATGCTATGCATGCATGCACGTGAGTGCATGCGCGCGCATGTGCGTGTGTGTGCATGCATGTAAGGCCTATTTTCGAGGCAGAGTCTCTTCACTGAGCCTGGGATTAGAGTAACAACTCCTAAGTGTCAGCTGTCTTCCTGTCCGCACCCCTGCAGTACTGAGATAGGGACCGGCACTGCCGTCCATGGCTATTTTTATGTGGGTGCTAGGATTCAAGCACAGGTCTTCATACAACCTGTGCTCTCGCCACTGAGTTATCTCCCCAGTCCTAAGAGAAGACCTGCTAGGGTCTTAGAGAGTTTTGTTCTGTATTTTCCAGATCTGCTCTTAAACCCTTCAGTGGTGTTCATTTTAATAACTAACACTGGTCTCATCCTATGTGTGTTCCTCTCCCACAGCTTCCCCTATCAGAATTCTGGGGGAGAAACTGGGAAGGTCTAAGCCAGTCTACCATCTCTTTAGGATGAGCCCCCTTCTCTTTAGGGGGAGCCAGAAAGGAAGGTCTTGATGCTGTCCTAGCTAGATCTTCCATTTGGAAGCTGGGGTCAATGCTCTGACTCACGGGTACGAGGCAGAGGGGTTGAGAGGAGAAAGAGTGCCCACCAATACCTGCTTTGATGTAACTCACTTCCCTGGCTAAGAGATCCTGGCCTTGGGAAGTGTCTGTTATGTTAGTTAGCACATATTGTTTTAATTGGATGCTTTTCCTTATAAGTGAGTTAAAAGGGATGGATTCCAATATTACATTCTCATCTACCACCCCCTCCACAAAAAAAACACACACTATGATGATCTATGGTTTGAATACACAATAAAATTGATGGAGTTGAGTGTGTGTGTGCGTGTGTGTGCATGTGTGTGTGTATGTGTATGTGTGAGCATGTGTGTGAGTGTGTGTGTATGTGTGTGTGAGCATGTGTGTGAGTGTGTGTGTATGTGTGTGTGTGAGTGTGTGTGAGTGTGTGTGTATATGTGTGTATATAAATGTGTGTGTGTGTGTGTGTGTGTGTGTGTAATTGTTGTTTTGCTCTGATACAGAAGTAGCAAAGAGGCCATCAAGGGTTTGGTGAACACAATACAACACAACACACATTTTCTGGGCCTCAGGTGTTGGCTGTTTACACTCAAAGCTGGCATCCCAAGTGGAGATGGATTCCCTCCTGAAGGGCGTATGAGTGTTTCAGGGAGGGTGACAGCAAACAGGACACGGGCTGAGGACTCCAGACTGTCTGGATCAGCTGAGTGTTCGAGACACTCAGAGAAAGGGCCTATTGGTGACTAGATGAAATGATTTTTCAGTAATTAGTATTTACCACTGTTATAAATTCTTCTTAGTCACCTCAAATATCCCTAGGAGACATGGGATACACATATAAGCATTGTTACAGAGAGAGGGGGGCAGGTTCAGGGGGAGAGAGACAGAAGGAGAGAAAGAGACAGAGAGACAGAGAGGGAGGAAGGGAGGCAAAAAGGAGGGAGGGAGAGAGAGAGAGAGAGAGAGAGAGAGAGAGAGAGAGAGAGAGAGAG
>JADRCD010183077.1:0-16639 GCA_019843815.1 Montemys delectorum
AGTAATTTCAGAACTAAAGAGACTCCCAAGAGGCCTTTATGCCATCTCTCTCTTTAAGAAAATTTCCAGTTTTCAGGGTAAGATTTAATGCTCTACTTCAGGCTTCCCAGAGACTAACCTATGCCTCTATGAAAGTTTCTCAAGCACGTCTGTAACACACCGTACCATATGGTACTTGAAATAAAAGGAACTTACTCTCTGTTACTTAGTGTTCAATGACGTGAAGCTTGCTACCTAATAGCGTGGCTAACTATTGGAGAACTGGTTTTAAGACAGTCCTCTATCTAGGGGGAAACTACTCCCCATCCCACCCCGCAAAGAAGCCAACCCTCATTTCCGGGATGCACAAAACATTATCTGGGTGCAAAATTAGTCCATCTACGGGCCTTCTGTCTGCCGTTGGGACTCGTGCCTCGCGGACTAGCCAAGGTAAATAGAGTCAAGAAAGCCCACCCTTGGACTCCTGAAGCCTCCGTGAACAAACCTGCTGTGGCGGCCTCCAACTCTCCCTGTTCACTCGCCCTCCAGCCCTAGTAGGCAGCAGCACCAACGACCACCGTTCCCCAACTGCCCAGCACACCAACTCACCACCGCAAGCCGGCCGCACAGCACGTCTGACGTCAGTGGGGCGCGACCGTGGCGCTCGTGGACGAGCTAAGGAAGGGGCGGAGCCTCTCCTCGGATCGGGGCCGGCAGGCGGAGCGCCCCCTGCTGCCTTTGCGCACGGGGCGGGGTGGGTGTGGAGCCATGGAGAGTGGGCGGGGAATACCTGGGGCAGCCCGCTGCTAATTTACCTCAGGAAGCTTCTCTGATGACTTCCTGGGTTCGTTTTTCTTTTGTCCCCCCCCCCCCTTTTTTTTTTCTTTAGTCCTCTTTTTCTTTCCTTCTCTCTTACAGCCACGCCCCCTCATTCCCCTTCCTTCCCTTTTTTTTCTTGAGATCAATTCTTGCTGTGTAGCCTCAAGCTGGGCTTGAACAGCTGTTAGCTCTCCTGGCTCAGCCTCAGAAATGCTGAGATTACAGGCCATCACCCAGCTGTGTTGTTTTTTTAAACTGCAGTGTAGGGCCTACGTGTTAGTCCAGTATTAATTTAGTGGGTTTGTGAGCAATATTGTTAAGCAGGGAGATGCAGGGGAGTACTTGACCTACTGAGCTTCCTAATTTTGTTTTTCTAAGAGTATAGGGTATCCATAAACCGGAAGTCCTTCAAGTCCATCTGCATGTTAAGTGACACCCTAGCACCTTCTTATCCTTTTGCCTCCACCTGCAGAGTGATGGGATCACAGCTTTGCCTGGAACTCATGGCAATCTGCCTGCCTCAGCCTCTCAAGTGCTGGATCACCAGCATCAGCCATCAGGCCAAGTTTCTTCACACTGGTCTCAATGCCTTTTGGCATCATTACTAGAATACCTAAGGCTTTCCTTTCCCATGTTCTTGCTGCCAGGTCTGCTTCTATTCCTTTCCAAATTAAGTTGTGGGATAAAAATTAATTTCATCATCTAAAAATAAAAAAGGAACAGACTGACTTCAGAAGGTTGAAAAAATAGGTAAGCATGGCAAATAATAGCATATTTTGTAAAAATTGTGTTTCACCTATGTAGATATTTGGTCACAAAAGAAAAAAATCTGTTTCCTGCTGTGAGTCATGGCCAAAAGTTTGAAAACCATTACAATAAAGGTTTTCTGAAACGTTCTAACTCTGTAATTTAAAAAATGCTATATTTTAATATTATTAAGGTTGTGTGCATGTATGGGAATGTGCATACATACCATGGTGTGGAAATGGAGGTCAGAGACAACTTGAGGGTCTTAGTTCTCTGTTTCTATGATGTGGGACCCAGGAATGGAACCCAAGTGATCAGGCTTGAAGGCAGCCACTTTTATCTACTATAAGATTTTTTATGGTGCAGAAATTCAAACCCAAGATGCTGCATATGCCAGGCAAGCATGCTCCTGCTGACCTGCATCCCAGCCATCTATTTATTTATTTAAAAACAAGTTCTCATTGAGTTGCCTAGGCTGGCCTTTAACTTACTCCGTAGCATAGGCAGTTCTTGAATTCCTGCTCCTTTTGCTTCAGTCTCCAATATCTCTAGAGTTATGGGCCTGCACTACCAGGCCTGTCTATATAGCTCTATCATTCAAATCCAAAGCCTAAAAATACCTCAGAGTGCTGTTTCAAGATGCCAAACAGAGAACTCAGAGAATTCCGGTAGAGTTTGGACATTGAATTACTCGTGGTTGTGTGCTCTTCAGTGACTGACTGAGTAATTATGATGTGAACTCCAGATATGCTTGTTCAAAGGGTATATTAAATCCCTACTTTTCACCTCTCTACTCCCAGAGCATCAAGCACATGAGGTCATTAGCATGGTCCAGCGTGGAGACTGGGAAGCAAGAATAACTGGCTTCTTATGTACAATGAATGTCTCTGACATGCAATCAAGACTATGAGTCCTGCCTCAGAGTAATATTTACAAATGGATTAATACCCACATAGGATTAACGGAAAAGAATCCCATCAAAATAGCCATAAAAATGTGAAATAATAACACATACACCTATGTGAGCTCAGCAGATCTAATACCTTCTGTGATTTCAAACTAGCAATGAGCATACACAATGTTTTGAATTATCTTCAATGGTTGTAATAAAATAGGAAGAAAACTGTGGTTTGATTTAGTCACCGTTACTGTTAATGTCTCCTGGTTTATTGTGCATGTATGTGATCAAGAAAAACATTTCTACTAGAAGTTAAGAGAAATAAAACTATAATTACTTTTCTATCAAAGTTCCTAGATCTCTATGTGTGCTATAGAGCAAATCTAGGAGACAGAGTAACTGTATGTGTGTGTGACTGAAACATCCATAGGAAGAGTTGTGATCTTGCAGGTCCAAAGACAATGAAATGACTTCACAATAAAATCGAGCAAAACTCAAGACAGTGGGTGTGACAGAGCTGTCTCCTGCCCTGAAAGGCTCTGAAAGTAGACCCTTCCTTTGGAAGGGTCTGAAAGTAGACCTTTCCTTTGGAAGGCCATGGCCCCAGGATTCTGCTTCTTCCTAAAGAATGGCTTACCTCTTTCCCAACAAGCTTGGGCAGAACAAACCTAGAGGCAGGATGAAGCAAGCAGAGTGACACAGAACAGCAGTGTCCCGGGACTGGCACCATGCAGCCCAGAGTTACTTGTGTCAAAGCATTTCAGGCTCATGCCCCCCTGACTCCCTCTTACATGTTCACCGCGGAGTCACAGCCTCAGCCTACACCTCCAAGGACAGGGAGGTCGCCATGTGCCTAGGAGAAAGGACTGCTACTACTCTATCAAAAACTTGGACATATGTAAGTGACTTCCCAGAGAAGATCTAAATCAGCAGACAGAGCAGGACACAGGTAAGGGTCCCGTCTTCTACTCAGCAAGCGAAAGAGGGAAACAGGATCACGTATGTCCTGTAGAGGGCGCTCAAGGTCCTCTGTCTGTGGTCCTCTTTTAAAACCCTTTGTTGTAAAGCCTCAGAACAGGGACTCCAGCCCACCTTTCTGATGTTTGTTCCTTTGCCTCATGTCTGACATTCTCTTCTCTTTCTCACACACATGCACACACACACACACACACACACGCACACACATGCACACACATACAAACATTATCACATACACACACCATATTCTGTAGGCTGAAGCATTTCCCATAATGCCTCTTGCCTTCTGTGGATATAATTCCTCTAGGCAGCCCCTCCTTTACTCCTCCACACCCCTACGGATAGAACTTGGGCCCCTTCTGTTTCCAAATGGGACACATAATGACTTGAGATCTAGAGCCAAAATGCCTGTGTTTATTCTGACAGTTAAGTTTTATTTCCTTGTGGTGACATCTCTAAAATAGAGATTGTAATAGAATTTTCTTACTAGGGCTGATATAAGAAATTTTAAAAATATCTACAGCATGGTGGTAGTTCATTCTGGTAATGCTTGGCACCTTAGAGGTGGAGGCAGGAACATTAGGAGGTCAGAGTCATCCTTGTCTACATAGCAAGTTCAAGGCTATGGGCCTTGTACAGCCTGGGCTATACAAGATCTTGTTCTCAAAACCAAAGGCCAATCCTCACCAACAAAACCAAAAAAGAGTTGCTGTGTATGTAAGAGGCTCAGACTAATGTTTGGCACAAAGAACATATAAAATACCAGCCATTATTTCTCTTATAGCTGAGGATAACACGTGTAAGAGAACTTTGTCTCTGTGGTTATAGAAATAAAAACCAAGTCTAAAGCATAAACTCTCAGACAAAGGTTTTAATTTGAAAGATATAGCAGTTAAAGGAGAAGGATGTAAGACTGACTGGGGGAGACCCCTGGTCTTCAATGAGGGCAGGGAAGAACAGGCATTGTATCAGGTTCTTTAGACAGCATGAAATCTAATCACTCTTGCTTGTTGAGAAGAGATATATAGGACAACTTGTATGAGTTAGGTCTCTCCTTCCACTATGTGGATCCTGGGGATCGAATTCAGAGATGTCAGGCACCTTTGCCTGCTATCTTTTTGCTGACCCAAAAGGATTTTTCTACACGAGGTCTAGGCCAGTGGGCAGATGGTTCCTGGAGATGGGCTGGTATTACTGTTGTCACTGATGAGACATGGTGATCTTAGATGTGAGAGGGGATAAGGTCAGGCATATTCATACTCTGTTAGTAAGAGAGGAGAGATGTATGTACTGGAGGGGAGGAGGGAGCAGCCCCTCCTAGGGCTCTCCCTCCTCTGGGCTTGCTTTCTAACTCACTGCCAGGACCACTGGGATTACAGATACGTGGGAACGCTGCAGCTGATCTCTAGGGTCATAACAAGAGGATTTACCATCTCTTGTCTTCATGAACATTTTATTTCTCATTGCAGTGTTGGAGAGAGGGAGATCAGAGATCACAGATAGGAAGGAAGCGTATAATGATGAGAACAGGTCTGTTCTGGGGCTAAGGGCAGGGGTCTCAGTACAAATCCAAGCCCATAAGAACACATTGATTCTTTCTCAAGGGAACCTTCTCAAACTGGCTTCCTTTTCTGCAGCCAAGATCACTGTACTGCAAGACCTAGCTAGTCTAGGGAACACAGGTAGGAGTTTTGTCACATTGGCCAGAGGGTGGCAGTAACTGCCTGTGCATAGCCAGCGAGTGCTGGTGGAGAGGCAGGGATCTGACTTTTTGGCTCCTTTCATAGGAGAGACAATGAGAGCCTTCTACTAAGTTATTGTGGACCATGAGTAAGAACCTCCCAGGCTTCAGTTTCCTTACATTCAAATGAAGAACATTATCCCATGGATTAGCTCCTCCGGGCGATGTGAAGTTCCCAGACTGGAGTGTAAACATCACCCGAGGCACAACTCTCAGGCACTGTCCAAGACCTAGAGTCATCTGTGTTGCAGAGCCCTCTGAAAAGCAAAGGATACAAGCTAATATGTAGGAGCTGTTTCTCTGGACCAAGTGAGGAAGAGAACCAGGTGCCACTGAGAATCTTTGCTTAGCTCTGGAACGTGCAGGAATCTCCACAAAGCCTGGAAAAAAGGCAGATAGACGTCCTGTATTCTTTAGATTCATCAGCTGCTAGTCAGAGTGACTCATGGTTGCCTGCTGTCCATGGATGCCTTACCACTGTTTACTAACTAGGCCTAAACAAGGCTGGCTGGGGATATTCAAAGGAATTAGATTTCCTTGTCCCCAAGGTGTTCACAGTGACTCTACCTCATCAGGACTCCAGGCCATCTTCAACAAAAATCATCCATCTAATCAGAAAAGTTTCATTTACCCGATTCTCCCTGTATCAAAGGCTTAGGAATTATATCTCATTACTCTTACAGAAAAGAAAAAGTGTGGTAAAACCTGAGCACAATAGAAGGAGGTAAAACTACAACCAAGAGAAGACTATACCCAGGTCCTCAAGTATCCTTGCAGCCTGGCTTTCTGCTCCTGTGCATGAAGTGGTCATAGTCCACAAAGACAGGATCGGAGATAAGGACGCATGCCCCTCCTCTACAGCCTGCACTGACACCCTTCAAAAATATGCAACAGGAGCTGCAGAGATGACTCAGTGGTTAAGAGCACTGACTGTTCTTCCAAAGGTCAGGGTTTGCTTCCCAGCACTCACATGGATGCTCATAATCGTCTGTAACTCCAGTTCTAGAGGATGCCCTCTTCTGACCTCTGCAGGAGCCATGCATGTATGTGGTGTACAAACAGATAAAATACCCCTATACACACACACACACACACACACACACACACACAATGTCTACAAACAAAAGAATAACAATCAGGATCAGACTCATTTTTGCTGGAAGCCAAAGTGCAGCTAGAGGGACCAGGCCTGGTGTTGGCAGAGTGTACAAAAGTTCTGCTGTAACCTGGCCCACACCATTTATTTACACACACAGGAAGCAGCGATGCCAAGCTACACAACAGTCTGAGGGCAAGAAGGTAGACAAGAGGGGTGGCGTGATGAGCCTGCCAGCCCTAAATTGGACCTATGAGCCTGTGACAAACTCTGCCAGGGGTGAGGTAGGAGACCTTGATAGTCAAGTCTGAAGAAGGAAGAAGAGAGGGATCTACCTGGGTGAAGAGACACCCAGAACTTCAGAGAGAGAAGCAAGAGTTCCTGTGGTAGGCTGGCAGATGCTAAATAACTCTTGAGGTGGGTGGAGGACAGCAACAATAATAACCACTTTAAAACCAGCTAGGGCTGGAGAGATGGCTCTGTGGTTAAGAGCAGTAGCTGCTCTTCCAAGAGGGCTCAGGTTCAATTCCGAGCACCCACATGGCAGCCAGTGATTGTCGGTAACTCCAGTTCCTGGGAGTATCTGACATCCTCACACAGACAGACATACGTACAATCACATCACCAGCGCATACCAAATAAAAATAAATATGGCTACCACACACCTCTTCGTGGACCCAGTGAACCCAGAGTGCATGACCCTGCTGCACCCACTGAGGAGCCTGCTGGGAAGAAGTGTTTTCTGAGGAGAGCTATGTGTGGTGACTATAAGGTTGGGAAAAGGGAGCTGGGGACAGATGGAGAGTTAAGGACACAGTGGGGACAGCAGGTCTGAAATGCTGAGCAGAGCGAGCTCAGGGAAGAGAATCCATCTCCCTAAGCCCTCCTGACTGCGCTACTTATACAGAGGTCGCTGCCAGGAAGGGCTGCCAGCCTGGGAAAGTTCCACAATGCCATATCAAATGCACTTCTGAAAGACAAAGGGGATTTAAGACACCAAATGGCTTCAAAAGAGTCGCACTACAAACTTCCCCAACCCCACCAGAACTCAGAGGAGGTAAGTGAGCTGATATCACCAGCTGAAACCCTCTCCCGCCACTGCTTCCAGGATGCTCCAGGACTGAGGAGGGGAATCCTGAGAGATCTTGCTATTCAGGGACCTACCCCCCCCCCCCCCCCCCCCAGACCCCCGGGCCAGCCCAGGAGGCTGTGTGGCACAGCAGCCAGTCTCCTGTAAGAGCCCTTGTTACTTAACTTCACTTCTGAGCCCTAACTGTGAGCGCTCCTTGGCTTTAAAAGGCAGCAGACTGTCTCTGCCCCTGCCTGAGCCTTCTGTGGGTCCCAGTCTCTACAGTTCTTTGTCTAGCAAGTTCTTTCTCTTGGCTCTGAGAGCCTTCTGATTTTCACCTGGTTCACTTGAGCTGTACATGGGAATGTACTTTCCACTGGTGTTACTATCCTGGTTTGCTTTAATTTATTTATCCTTATTAATTTTATTTGTTCGTTTGTTTGTTTGTTTTTCAAGATAGGGTTTCTCCGGGTAGCCTTGGATGCCGTGAAACTTGCTCTGTAGACCCGGCTGGCCTCAGACTCACAGAGAAGATCCGCCTGCTTCTGCCTCCATAGTGCCGGGATTAAAGGCTTTAATTTATGTTCTGTCAGTTGACACAGCCTGGAGTCATCTTGGATAAGAAGACCTCAGTTGAGGAATTGCTCAGATCAGATCAGCCTGTGGCCGCATGCAAGAGAAATTGTCTTAATTGATGGTGGATGTGGATGAGGGTCCCACTGATTATAAAATAATTGGTTGAGTGAGGCAGTGATGGAGCATGCCTTTAATCCTAGCACTTGGGAGGATGATCTTTGAGTTCGAGGCCAGCTTGGTCTACAGAGATCCAGGACAGCCAGGATGAAACCCCAAATACCAAAACCCAACCAAAGAAAGAATGTCTGGCTGAGCATGAGACAGTGAGCAAACCAGTAAGCAGCTTCCTCCTCGGGCTCTGCTTGAATTTCTGCCTTCCCTCAGTGACTGACTGTGACCTGAAATGAGCCAAATTAACCCTTTCTTCCCCCAAATAGCTTTTTAACCTGAGTCTTATCACAGTAACACAAACCAAACTAGAACAGGCCCACTGACTCTACAGCACGGCACCCTTTTTTTTTTTGTTTGTTTGTTTGTTTGTTTGGGTTTTTGTTTGGGGGGGGGAGGTTGGTTTTTTTTCGAGACAGGTTTCTCTATATAGCCCTGTCCTGGAACTCACTTTGTAGACCAGGCTGGCCTCAAACTCAGAAATCTGCCTGCCTCTGCCTCCCAAGTGCCGCCCAGCTCACAGGACACTTTTTGAACATCCCTCCGTCCTTCAGCTTTTCCTCTCTGCTCAGTGGTAGCCTTTGTGTCTGTGGTGGCTAACCTTGGTTGTCAACTTGAGTATGTCTGGAATCAACTGTTTTAGATGCTCAAGGCATGCTGTGTGGGAATTTCTTCATTGGTTTGGGGGGTGGGGTAGGGGAGCAGGTTAAGTGGGGAAGGCTGGCTTTGGTTTTCCCTGGCTTCCCTATAGAAAAGTTACCCTGAATAGAGCTAGAGGTGAAGGAACTAACGTAGGTCCTCCCCAGATCTTTTTTTAGACCTCTGCAGAGTTTATGGGGATTGGGGAATAAGGGAAAGAGGCCCCAGCCTGCAGGCATCTGCTCAGACTGCTAAGTGGAGAAGTAAGGATCTACGTTCTATGTATGTCCTAGAAGACTGAGGCAAGACAGTTGTGCCCCAAGAAATGACTGGAAAAAACCAAAACAGAACAAAACCCTATAGTCTTTGCCTGCAGGGACCTGGGAATCAGGACTGAGTGAGCGCTAAGCCTCCTCAACAGAGTGTCAGAGATACCAGTTACAGGGGTGTGGTACAGATGAGCTCTGACCTCAAAGGCGGCACAACCCGAGGACCAGCCACAGAAGGTTGTTGGCATACCAGAATACAGGCAGAAGCATTACCCAGGTGGGGGCTGCCTCACTGGTCCTTCTGTCCTGGGGATGGTAGACACTACCTCTGAGCAGTTAAACACAAGACTGTCAGTGAGGACACCAGAGCAGCTGGCTTTCCAGCCACCCCTCACCACCTCCTGCCATGACTGATTTCTGACTTGTTCCTGTTGCTGAGCTGCTGTCAGGAAAGCTGCCAAGGGAGGACAGCAGGAGCCTCAGAACCAGACAGGCTCTGAGGGTTGGACTCCACCTTCCAACATTTGCCCAATCACACCCAGATCTCCCCTATATATATAACCTTCCCCCTCAGCAACCAGACCTGGGGCCTCCTGCTGTTAAAGATATCCCATTGACTTGAGAACAACTACATAGACTTCCTTGGGGTAACAGACTCACATCTCTCCCTTGTCCCTACAGGTAAGACACTAAGGACAGACCACAATATCACCTCCACCCCAGTCAAGCCTAGTGAGCCAGAGAGTTTATTTGACTTATGTACAGCAGTGTGGGACAGGGTTACACACAGGAGTGTGAGTGACCCCAAAACAGCTGATCACCAAGAAGTCCCACTCCAGCCCAGATGAGGATCTCCCCATAGCTGCGTAGATGGAGTCCCTTCTCAGTTACCGTTTCACACATGATATATAGCAGGACCTTCTGAGACCAGAAGACTTGAAGGTGGGGCTGAATTGCATACAGCCTTGTCTTAGTCAGGGTTTCTATTCCTGCACAAAACATCATGATCAAGAAGCAAGTTGAAGAAGAAAGGATTTATTCAGCTTACACTTCCACACTGCTGTTCATCACCAAAGGAAGTCAGGACAGGACTGGAACTCACACAGGGCAGGAATCTGGAGGCAGGAGCTGATGCAGAGGCCATGGAGGGATGTTCCTTACTGGCTTGCTTCCCCTGACTTGCTCAGCTTGCCTTCTTATAGAACCCAGGACCACCAGCCCAGGGATGGCACCACTCACAATGAGCTGAGCCCTCCCCGCTTGGTCACTAATTGAGAAAATGCTTTACAGCTGGATCTCATGGAGGCATTTCCTCAAGGGAGGCTCCTTTCTCAGTGATAACTCCAGCTTGTGTCAAGTTGACACTCAAAACCAGCCAGGACAAGCCTGCCGAGGGGCGTAGGAAGGAGGGGCTGGAACCTCATAGGGGTCTGGTGGTCCTCCCCAGACCCTCCTTCTATGAGGGGAGGTCAACAGGTCCAGTTGATCTATAGATCTCTTGCAAGTAGTCCTTACTGCTCTGATGAAGGTGGCAATGTCTGTTCGTTCAGAGGACAATATTCCAGAGCATAGACTATGGTCTGGAATGAGGCCCTTCTCTCTGGCTCAGAATTCCCATACTTCATAATCCAGCCCTGTCATGCACAGCCCTCCTGCTGAGGATGTTGTTCTGCTAGGGAGTGCCAGGAATCCTCAGAAACCCCAGCCCCCGACCTTCCATGCCATGCCTTTGAGTGATAATCCGCAAGGGTTCTGGGTGCAGAAGGTCCCTAAGGTAGGCAACCTCGCCTCATGACGTGGCTGTAAGACGTGCAACTGGAGAAAGACTCCTAGGGAAAGTGAACCAGGGCCAGAGAAGGCTGGTCTCTGGGCCTCTCTCTGTTAACTTTTCTATGGCAACTAGGCTGAGGCTACCTGGGAAAGCCTAAGGAGAAGCCGAGGGGTCCCGGCAGGAAGTGGGCTTGACAGTCCAAACTAGCGAAGCTATGAGCTTCCTGTCTGCACTTTATTCCCTTCCAGCCCAGGGACCAACCACGTAGCATCCTCTCTCTGGAACCCACCATGACTCTTCTCCTGCTGGACCTGGGCTCCGTTCCCCGGTCCCTTCTTACCTTTGTCCTTAAGCCAAGAGAAAGGCTGCCTTCTAGCCTGGCCCCTTACAAGTGATTTCTCCTCTTTGAACCTGTTTCCCCCGTGTCAAATGGAGATTGCTTTTTCCTCGGATGCTAGAAAGATTCAGGTCCCCAGAACCTGTAGCTTGTCGCTCAACACTTGGTTCCCAAGAAGTGCTCCGTAAACAGAAGTTTAGTGACAGAGTCTTTGGTTCCTGTTTCGAATCTTTTCTTTTTGCTAAAAGCAGAGCCAGTTCTAAAGAGAAGGTGTGGCTGACAAAAGATTCCGCCAGCAACAGGGCAGGAACGTAACTGGCACCTCTCCCTCCCTCGCCCATCCTCCTCCAGCGTGGGCCACGCTTCAGTGACCTATAATCTAGGATTTCCTGGCTGTAGGCATTCCCTCTGTAACCGTGCTGCCAGGAGTGAAAATGCTCCAGAGATACTTGTGTCTCTGGTTTTTTGCAGTATCTGATATTGAGACAATGGACCCAAAGGATTTGGAATTTCCCAAAGAATCTTATGCTGGGGAAGGAAAAAACTAGAGCCCTGGTGGCAGCCATAGGAAGAATTTGTTCCCAAGGGAGAAGTGTCAAATAGTTCTGACCACTCCCCAGAGCACCTGCAGGAAAGGCTGGAGGAGAGACAATGATGGTCAGCATGGCTGGGACCACACTGCGACCAGGACTGCTTAGCTATGCACCCCTCTCACCTTCTATTTAAATCTAACCCTCATGTCAGGACCCCAAAGATAGACTTGAGATAATAGTTTCTATACCTCTTTAATTGTTTCTCCTCTCAATGTGACTATATTGAATAAATCTCCACTTTTTCTGATTCCTCTCTCTCTCTCTCTCTCTCTCTCTCTCTCTCTCTCTCTCTCTCTCACACACACACACACACACACACACACACACATTTTTGAGACAGGGTCTCTCTGTGCAGCTCTGGCTATCTTAGAACTCACTCTATAGACCAGGCTGGCCTCAAACTCGGAGAGATCTCCCTGCCTCTGCCTCCTGAGTGTTGAGATGAAAGCCATGTGCTACCACTGCCCAGCATCTCTTTAATCTCTTTAATTGGCCTGTTGAGGACAGAAGGCCCAGCCACAGGTTACCAGGGCTCAGGCTCTGAGCCTAACAACTCTGGAAACACATCCACTGTTTTCCTCACCCATCCTCCCTGATCTGCAGCTTAATAAGCCTTCCCATGTCTGCACTAAGACCAGGCCCTTGCTGGCTTTGTGGGAGAAATGGGGTGGAGATGGAGAGGCCTAGTCAGCTTGACCACCATGGGGTAAAAAAAGTCTAACTCCAATGTCTGAGTACTATGTGCTTGAAGTATATTACAATCCCTTGGTCCATTTTTCTTGATCACAAGTGCATGAGGCTCTTGCAGTGACCATGGTCTCAATCAGTGTAGGAGGGCACTGAACTTTGGCCTAGCAAGGCACAATTCTGTTTTTCCCTGGAAATGATGGCTCCTTGAGCTAGACCTCGGGGACTGGAGTTCCTGCTCTGTAGGAGCTGCCTCCAAGGGTCCCTTGTCAATTAACTTGGCAGCTAAGTGTCCAGGGGCAAGTGGTCTTTGAGAGGCCTAATGTATCCAAGTCAGAAATGAGTTATGGGATTCGCCATGGGGCAGTGATCACACTTCCCCTCTACCTCCCCTCCCCTGGAGACTTGCTTTGTCATCCAGTCCCTGAGTCTGCATGCCTCGTTGCCTGGCCAACCCTTGGTCAGTCAGTGGCCACGTGGGACTCATTGAAGGCACATTATCGGCTACTAGTTGTGAGGGATGATGGAGGGGCAAGCCCATCTGCACACACATCAGGCCCTTTGTCTATGGGATGAGAGGGGAAGATGAATGAAGCCTGTTGTCAGGCCTCTGCTGCCTGCGGGACATGTGGGCCCCACAACAGACCTTGTGTCGGGTGTTGGGAAGAAAGCCGCCTGTGCCCACCTGTGCAGACGGATCCAGAATAAACAGGCTTAACTAGAGCAGCTGAGAGGAAGCAGTAGGGATGGGCAGTCCCAGAGAGTCAGGCAAGTCAGGTAGACTCAGCATGAGCTGTGACAGTGTGTTCCCTGCTAAAGCTGAGGCTTGGATTTAGGGTGAAGCCCTGTTTGCATTGTGTGAGCAGGCTAATGGTATTCAGACTAGTTAATTCAAACTCAGTCTAGGATAGGGAAACCAAGAAAACTGTGCCCAAGGTCAGCTCCAGACTTAGCAAGGCCAGGGCAAGAATAACTGCAATGAGCTCCTTAGATGACACCCTACTCTGTTGGCACAGATCCAACTAAACACAACAGTGACTCCAAGACAAGGTACAGGTTTCTGGGGGTAGGGGCGAGAAAGAGCCAAACAGGGCTCTTATCCTTTTCTAGACTTGCAGAATTGAGTCTAGCGCTAATCTGGCCTCTCAATACAGGAGGATGTCTTGCTTTGGAGCATCAGGTAGGCACACACTTGCCAAGCAGGTCCTAAATCTACAGGAGCTGTTCCCAGAGGCCCCAGTTGGCTTCCTACGATGTGATGAGAACTCACTCAGCAGCTCTTCAACCTGTGGCTCTCCATAGCCACAGGGCACGGTTGTAGTTCCTTGGTCTGGCATCTGAGGCTCTCTGGGATTTGCCTCTGCCACCCTGCCTTTCCATGCCCATCTCCGGAAGGCAATCCAGTTTAAATGTCACTTAGCCCTTGGGATTCAAAAGGTGCACAGTTCCTATGACACTCTGCTGACACTAAGATTTCTAGTCTCTCCTTTGATGAATCTCAGTGTTCTATTCCTGACCTCGATTCCCAGGTCCAAAATACAGCCCAGCCCAGGAGCTCAGTGGAAGGAGGAAAAGAGAGGGAGGAAGGGAGGATGGAGGGAGGAACTACCAGCCCAGCTTTTGAGGAAGCTAGTGAGGTTTATTTGCTAAGAGTTATTTCATTGCCCTACCCTCTGGCCCAGCAATCCCACTCTTCAAGGAAACCATCTAACACTGGCCAGGCATGGGGAGCTCTTCAGAGGCATGGCTGGTCTTTGCAAGACCTTAAACAGTTTCAGCTGGGCGGTGGTGGCGCACCCCTTTAATCCCAGCACTTGGGAAGCAGAGGCAAGGCAGATTTCTGAGTTCGAGGCCGGCCTGGTCTACAGAGTAAGCTCCAGGACAGCCAGGGCTATACAGAGAAACCAAAAGTTTCTGTTGTTTTGTTTTTAAGGCAAATTGGGCTGGTGAGATGGCTCAGCAGATCAAAGCGGTTGCCTTGAAGCCTGAGGGTCTGATTTGATCCCAGTACTCCTGTAAAAGTGGAAGGAGAGGACTGGCCCTGCCTCTTCAGAGCTATCCTCTGACCTCTGAATGCATGGTACAGCATGTGCATGCCCACTCTCCCATCATACACACACAAACCAGCACAGGAACAACTAATAAATAAATAAAATGGGCATACCTGAACATACCATAGCAGGCAACAGTGTTAAGTTAGTACCCATCCATATGCTGTCATGGCAGAAAGGAAAAGGGATTAGTGTAGTTCTAGAATGTTTGGGCATTCTATAAATGCATTATTAATTTTGTATGAATTTGTGGTGTTGACTGCATGCATGTGTGTTTGCATATATGAGTACAGATATGCATGTACATGTGGAGGCCAACGGCTGATGTTAGGTGTCTTCCTTGGTCACTATCTTATATATTAAGGCTGAGCCTCTCACTCAAATCCTGACTTGGGTACTCTAGCTAGCCATCTTACTCCAGGAATCCTGTTTCCACTTGGAATTACAGGTGAGCCATAATACCCACACTGAATTTATATGGGTGCTGGGGAGCTAAACGCCAGTCCTCATAGCGTAGCAATCACTTTATCTCTAGCTTCTAAAGAATTAGTTTTGAAGAGCAGCTCTTTATACAATTCACTTTTATGCTTGCATGCTACATCTCTGAGCTCTTTGTCTTATTGGCTCGTTTTCTCCCATGCTGATTCCTATGACTTTAAACTACCAAAGCAGCTGGGGATGGTGGCACAGACCTTTGATCCCAGTGCTCAAGAGACAGAGCAGGTAGATTTCTGTGAGTCCAGGGCTAGCCTGGTCGACATAGTGAGTTCCAGGACAGCCAGAGCTACACAATAGAGATTCCCTGACTCAAAAACAAAACAGAACAAAACAAAAGCCACACATAAATAAATGAAAAACGACTAAAGCACTAACAATTCCTACATCCTGAGGCAATTTTCTCCTCTGTATTCCTCCTGTTCATAATTGCCTTAGCTATCCTTATGCATTTATTCACCCATAAAAATTTTAGTGCCAATCTGCCAAATAGAAAAATCTTATTAGCATTTCGATTGGTTTTGGATTGAGTTAGCCGAGTGTTTTCGGGGAGAATGTGAAGTTTTGCAATAGTGAGTTTTCTTAATTATCTTGATGTGTTATTATTTAAATGAAGCTCACCACTGTTGCCCAAGCGGCTTCAAACTCTTGGGCTAACATGGCCCTTGCGGCTGGGAGTAGAACTGTGGACTGACCCACTGAGCCTCCGCATACGAGGTTTGAAATTTTGTTTAAAAAGTAAAGTGAGTGTTCCACAGCAGCATGGGAACTGCTTACATTATTGAGCTGAGGAAAAATGTTCATAATTATCTTGCCATGTGAGCATCTGGAACAGCCATGGCAGAGGAACCAGAAGGAAATACAAACAAGCAAAGAGTTAGGTTGTTCCTTGGCTTAATTTTCCACAACATGTTTTTACTTTAAAGACATGTGCTCATGCTAGGTATGATGTCTCACATATATAATCCCAGCACTTAAGAGGTCAAGGGAATTAAGAATTACTGAGAGTTTGAAGCCAGTTTGGGTTACAGAGTGAATTCTAGATCAGCTGCGCTAGATAGAGTTGGATCCTTAGCATCCACAACAAAAACCAGGCGTGGAGGTGTGAGCCTATAATTCCAATACTGAGGAAGCTAGCCAGTGTAGACCTCTGACCTTGGTACACATGTATACATATGTGTATGAAAACCCACATGCACATATGCACACACAGAAACATGGACACACACATACATTATATGCACACACAAGTAGTAACCCCGGTGTCTTTGAGAGTGGACAGTTCCCTTCCACTGTCTCACCTAACTTCAAAAACACCCACTCGAGGGGTAAGATTGGTGTCCCTATTATACGCAGGCAGAAGCTGAAGCCCCATGAGAAAATGGCACGCCCAAAGACCTGCAGCAGAGAAATGATGCAATCCACATCAAACGCAGCCCATACGTAGCATCCTGGGCTTTCAAAGTGGTTGAAACAATAAGGACGCTTTCCAGATCTTTCTTTCTCTAACCCAACCCCCAACCCCACCCCTCCATGGAGGATAACGTGTCAGCTGCTGGGGCAATGGATGTGTCAGCATAGAGAAACAAGACGGATGGACCTTTGTTAATGAGTTAGAGAGTCGGATCCCTCCTAGTGGGCTGGAGCGATTACTCTAATGACCACTGAGTCCCTGAAGACTGCAGCCCCAAACCATGGCTAGCTTTCACTGTGCTCCTCAAATGAA
>JADRCD010183079.1:0-17316 GCA_019843815.1 Montemys delectorum
AAAAAAAAAAAAAAAATCAAACATTTATAACCCTGATTTTATTTAATAAGGCAAATTATGCCTTCAGATAAAAGATACATACTTTTCTAGTGATCCAATTTTATTGCCTAGTTGAGGCCCAACTGACAGGAGCCAGAGTCATCGGACAAATGCTTTTGACAGTGAAGATGCTGCTACTGCACGAATCTTAGACCCATGACCCAGGGACAGTTCCTCTACGCAACTGCTTTCTCTCCCTCAAGCTGCTGTTTCAGTCACAACCTAGCTACGTTAGATTCTAGAAATGCTTCAGGCACAGATATCCCCCCACCCTCCTCTCTCTCAGGGATTCTCTGTGTAGCCCTGGCTGTCATGAAACTTGCTCTGGCCAGCCTGGCCACCTCCCAAGTGCTGAGATTAAAGATGTGCACCAAAGCCGCCTGGCTACTCTTATTTTAAAGGTTCAAGTATAGCTAAAACATTACTGAGATAAATTCTACTGTTCTAACTCTGTGGACATTTGGCCTCAAAAACTGACCCGCAAAGGACCAGCAGTGATTAAAAACCAAACCCAGACACAAATAAACAAACCCAATGAACAAACCCTAACAAAACAACAATAACAAAAACCAACAACAAACCTTGCATTTTTCAACTCATGGAGAACCTAGGTTTAGTAACTGCATTTTGATAGAGCAAAGGGAAAAGACCAAACTCATTTAGTTCAATTCTTACAAATGGCTGCTGGGTCCCTGTGGAGAGTCACCCCCAGGGGAGCCTCTTTCCCACTCACAAGCCAATGTGTCTGATGGTAGGAAGCAATTGCATGAATTTACTGCAAACTATTTTCAGACATACAATGGAAATTCTGCTGTCAAATTTTAATATATTAAAAAGTTATTGTTGAAGAGAGACTGCTAAAGGGGCTGAAGAGATAGCCCAGCAGTTAAGAGCACTGGCTGCTCTTGCAGAGGACCTGGGTTCCCAGCACCCACATCATGGTTCAGTCTCAGGGGAACTGACGCCCTCTTCTGGGCCTCCACAGGCACTGCATGCATATGGTGCACATACATACAATGCAGGCAAATACTGATATACACAAAATAAAAAATAAAAAACTAAACAAAGGAAAAGATTAAAGAAAGACTGGTAATGGGAGCAGGCTCTCTTTTTGGGGTCAGAAAGCACTGGACTTACACAGTGGTGACAGCTATATAGTGCTGGGAATCTAATGGAAACAATGAACACATACTTCAAAGCAGTGTCTATTATAAGATACATACTGTGTCATCGGGTACTTTTTGCAAGCTCATGTCTGTAATCCTGGTACTTGGGAAGCTAGAAAAGAAGGTCTTCCAGGTACACCAGGCTACCCTGGCTAGAGAGCAAGATTTTATTTGTTTTGTTTTTAAAATTCCTTCAGCTAAAACATACTCAGTGTGAAAAAGTTATCCACCATTTTCTCAAACAAAGTGATCAATATGATCAGCTGTTGCAGAAACTCAAGCATTTTAGAAAACTAATTTGGGGTTGGGGGATTTAGCTCAGTGATAAGAGCGCTTGCCTAGCAAGTGCAAGGCCCTGGGTTTGGTCCTCAGCTCTGAAAAAAGAAAGAAAGAAAGAAAGAAAGAAAGAAAGAAAGAAAGAAAGAAAGAAAGAAAGAAAGAAAAGAGAAAGAAGGAAAAAAGGAAAGAAAGAAAGAAGGAGAGAAAGAAAGAGAGAGAGAAAGAAAGAGAGAAAGACAAAACAGAAAACTAACTTATGCACCCTAAAGAAATGTATTTGATAAAATTACAGGTCTTAAATTTCACAAAGAAAACTTTAAAGATAGTATCAGGATTATCAAGAAAAACAAAGGCTAAGCCACCTGAGAGCAGTGGTGGGCATATGATTTTTAGTAGTGGATTTCAAGTTACTATGTTTAAAGGCATTTTTTTTTAAAATGTTCAATCAATTCCTATGGAGAAATAGAACTAGTTGCAAGATAGCCTTTTTTTTTTTCTTCAAGATTCATCTTATGTATGTGGGTGTGGGCATGTGAGTGCAGGGACTCAAAGAGGTAAAGAAGAATCTGATCTCCAAAGAAGCTGGGGCATAGGTGGCTATGAGTTTTCTGATGCAGAGACCCAGCCCAGGTCCTCTGCAAGAGCAGTATTTAATTTCAAAGCTCAGCCATCCCTCCAGTCCAGCATTTCATTTTTTTTTAAAACGTTATATTAAGCTTTCTTCATATCTATAATTTGTTTCTTTCTTTGCCTAGGTACCATACTTTAATTTCAAACTTCCGCACTTCAATGTTTGCCTACTATCTGGGGTCATGCACTAACTTGATCCCATAAGAATGTAGTCAGTTGCCAAACAGCTCCTGCAGTAGTAAATTCCACTTCTCAAACCCGCAGGGAAGACGGACCAGAGTGTACAGACAGAGTCTTCCGCTGGCAGCGGAAGTCACAGACACGAATTTAACCTCTACGTTTGAACCCTCCCTCTGAAGTACAGAGAGATAGCCAGACGCAAGATTCCCCACCCACAACCCAGTGCTCTTCTACCATGGTTCGCTAAGCACTCCAGGTTATCTGGGTAACACGCTAATGTTAAAATACTGGATGGAGTTACTGGGCCTGCAATGGCTTGATCTTGAGTGTAGACCTAGGAAGGTGAGACTATAGAGGAAAGAAGAAGCAATATGATGATCAGGGGCTCATTATAGTCTGTGCTGACAAATATATAAATAAGACCCCGTGCGTTTCTAACCGGAGCCAACCAGCAGGGATAGGATACTCCAAGTGCCTTACCTGCTGCGGACCACAGCGCTCCACAGCATTTGCTTGGGCTCTTCCAGAAATGTCAGAGAGCCCCGCGTCTCACATAATTCTCATTTTGATGCATGAGGAAAGATGGGGCAAGTGCGTGACAGGCATGAGAGGGAGTACCTTTTGGACTTATTGCTCGTTCGTGGCCTGTATTCATGTGATTCGTCTTCAATGCCATTTTGCCTTTTGTACCAGTCAAACAGTGTCCGCAGGATGGAGGGCAGGCAGTACTCGGAGAGGGAACTCATGGAGCTGATGACCTTAGGGAAAGAGAGACACAGGTCATCAGAAGGCTTGTTAGCGGGGACAGTCAGTCCCCGAGACATTGGGTGTTGCATAAATAATCAATCACGAGCAAGTATGTACCACCGAGTTTCCTACACGTGCCCAGACATCTCTTTCATAAATTAGTATGCCACATCATTTAGCATGGTAGACACTTTCCACATAATAATACCGTGGCTTATGACACCCCTGGCCCCCAACCACCTTTCATTGTAGCAATCTGATGGTCTCCACACCTGAGTTCTTCATGAAACCACCACCATTATTTTACCATGTCATCTACCATAATAACATTGTACTGTCTCAGACTTCAAAAGTCCTTAGAGTGTGAATAAATAGAACTCAAGCATATTAACCACTCAAGTGAAACGGGTAAGCCAGTCTCCCAAATGAATAACTTTCATGACAACAATCATCATTTTCTCCCAATAAGCAATCATTGGAACTATGCTTCCAGTCAGGTGCCAGCTACCAATGAGTAGGAATAGTTTAATTTTATTGCTTTAAAGGAAAACCTATTTTTTAAAAAATATATTTATTTGATGGTTGAAACCCTCAATAGCCTGCTTCTGCAGCTAAGCAAGCTTGGCGTAGCTTCCTTTTAAAATGAAGCGATCTTGTGAACAGACTCTCCCACTGTCACTTCTAAAACCATTAGTGTGAGCAAGCAGGACTTTCTCCTCAGAGTCAGTTACTCAATACCTCAGTCTCTCTCTCATGACAATAGTGGTAAGCCCACACACATAGCTGGACGTTATCTTTAGTCATGGGTTGGCAGAAGTGAAAAAATAAACAGGATGTTGTAATTAGACCATTCTGTGAATCTGGTTACCAGCCTTTCCAAATCGAAAACAATCTGTTTATTTAAAAACACAACAGTGACCTTTATCCTTCCTAGTTATGCCCACAGCCATAATACATTTTCCTGTTATGACCGTGCATATAGCGTAACCGTTTGGAGGAAAGCAAGTCATGCTGTGTTATGGGAGACTTCTCCTGGATTTTGCTAAAGTTATTCCAATATAAGACAGAATATTTGGGGTCTGAAGAGATGGCTCAGTGGTTAAGAGCACTGGTTGCTCTTGCAGAGGACCTAGGTTTAGTTCTCAGCACCCACATGGCAGGCTCACAACTGTCTGTAATAACTTCAGTTCCAGGGGATCTGATGCCCTCTTCTGGCCCCCAGGGGCTCTGCACACATGTGGTGCACATACGCACATGCAAGTTAACACTCATACACAGCCTTTTAAAAGTAAGGAAGATTTAGCTAGGTACACTGGTACATTCTTTAACCCCAGAACAGAGGCAGGGTGCAGAGGGTAGGGGATAGGGGCCAGGGGGAAGGGGCAACAGATCTCTGAATTCAAGGCCAGCATGGTTTACACAGTGAGTTCTAAAACAGCCAGGGCTACACAGAGAGACCCTGTCTCAACAAAACAAAACAAAACACAAATGCAAACAAAAAAAAAAAATAAAAATCGACCCCTCCAAAAAAATTAAGACAGACAGAAAAAAGATAGATAGATAGATAGATAGATAGATAGATAGATAGATAGATAGTAAAAATTTAAAAACAATAATAAAGCAAGCCAATCTTGTATGGGATACTACAGTCTGTGCTGGGTAGGTTTTTTTTTTAATTGTATTTATTAACTATTATTACTGACAATGGCAATGGCCATTTGGGATGATGGAACTTCAACTGAGAAACTGCCTCCACTAGATTGGGCTGTGAGTTAGTTTGTGGGGCATTTTCTTGAGTAATGATTGGTGTAGGAGGCTCCATCCCACTTTGGGTGGAGGCCCCCCTGGGCTGGTGGTCCTGGGTTCCATAAGAGACCGGGCTGAACAAGCCACAAGGAGCAAACCAGTGAGCAGTGTTTCCCCATGGTCTCTGCGAAAGTTTCTGCCTCTGAGCTCCTGCCTCAGCTTGCCTCAGTAATGAACTATGATCTTAAAGCGTAAGCCAAATAAACCGCTCCTCCCTAAGTCACTCTGATTGTGGTCTTTATCACAGCAATGAAGAGGCAAGGATTCCACAAACTGCACAGGCGCTGACAGTACCTCCGAGGGAAGGACAGGTCAGCGGGGGGATGGATGTGTCTCTTCCATCTGTCTGTCCTTGCCCTTCGGGGGCCAGGCTTTCAAGGAGGAAGGGTGGGATCTGCAGAGCCCTGGCCCTGAAAGCCCAGGAAGGGAGGAAGGTTTTGCTGGCTTGGCTTCTGGACTCCTCCCTTTATGGGAAGTGAAGCCAACGGCCACATGAATTCCAGCTCTGTACTGCTGCTGAAAGCGGGCAGGCCCCACACAAAGATAGCCTTGTTGCCTTTAAATAATCACGCTCTTCTACCATGGATGGGCAGAGACTGGGCAGCAGGTGGAGACGGAGTATATGGAATCCCAGGCTCATTTCAAAGGGTGTTTTCTTTTCGGGGGTGTATATAAGAGCACTAAATGTACTCTGCAAATGTTCTAATATTTGCTTTGGCTTTCTGTATGTGAGTAGGCTAAAAGACACTGCCTGTTACGCTTCAGCGAAGAGGGTGACTTTTCTGAAACCTTTCATTATCCTTGCCGAATACAAAGAGGGAAACTTCACACATAGATGTTCGAATACTCACGTCATGAGGTCACGCCACATTTTATAATCACAAGACAAATTTGTCATGAGTGGTGCACTTAATGGTCAATTTAAAGTCACCCTAGTGATGGCTTGGTTTTGTGAGTTCAAGTGCCAAGCAACACTGGGGGTCAGAGTACCTACTGTATAAATTCTGAAAACACTGACATTGTAAAATAGCTGCATGTACAGCCTGCTTTTATTCAACCACACACTGCATTCATGTTTAAGTAGTAACAGCCTTAAACACTTAATTCAGTACTTTTTTTTCTAGAAGGTTAGCAACTATATTGTTGTTGTTGTTTTAATATCTTGGTTTTAAGGTACATACCATTCCACTAGAGAATCATTTCAGAAATGCTGAATAACACTAATAATGTACAAATCCAACATTGGTTATTTTTTATCCTTAATTACTTATTCATTTTCTTTTTTTTTAAGATTTATTTATTATTTTATGTAATTACACTGTAGCTGCCTTCAAACACACCAGAAGAGGGCATCTGATTTCATTATGGATGGTTGTGAGCCACCATGTGGTTGCTGGGATTTGAACGCAGGACCTTTGGAAAAGCAGTCAGTGCTCTTAACTGCTGAGCCGTCTCTCCAGTCCTGCTTATTCATTTTCACTTAGACATTTTTAAAGATTTAGTAATTTTTCTTATTTTATGTGTTTGCTTCCATGTATGTATGTATACCATGTGCATGCAGTGCCCACAGGGACCAGAAGGGGGCGTAAGAACTACTGGACCTGGAGCCACAGATGGTTGTGAACTACCATGTGGGTACTGGGAACTAAACCCAGGTCCTCTGTAAGAACAGCCAGTGCTCTAACCACTGAGCCACCCCTCTAGCTCCACTTAACCACTTTAAACAGATGTTCACTGCATTGTGGCAGTACAGTGACTGCTGGGATTCCTCTTTGAGACAGTTATAAGTGCTCATGATGCTGTCTAACCTCTAGCACATGGATCTATTTTATCATGAGTTCTCTGTTAAGAGGTGATATTCTTTCTCATGTATTAACAACCTAAGCTGCTCTAACAGTCCACAAGTCGGGCAGCACCTCTAAGAAAACCAAAGAAGCAGTTACTCAGGATGTTTGAGTACACTGTCTGGAAATTACACAATAACACAAGCAATGGATGCAAGCAATACTCTGAGCAAACGCCTGCAACTGAACGTCCTCGGAGCCCAGCATGGGACGCCTGAGACTTCACCTGGCATGTTTGTATAGTTTCCCAAGGGCACTGAGAAGCTCAGAAGGCCTTGGCTTCACATTACAGCTCTCCGGGCCTGGCACAGCACCATTTTTCTGAAGCTCTGAGTCGTAAACCTAGACAGAGAATACTTAATCTTGTTGGGTTTTAAAACGAGGACAAAATGAGACGCTATAAAATGCAAGGCATATAACAACCCTTCTGGAATATTGGTCTCATTCTTCCGTTTCTAAATAGTGAAGTGGAAATTCAGACATAAAACACATCTGATTTCTGCACGGCAAAAGAGGGCAGAGAAATATTGTTAACTACCCTCAGAAAAGGGGTTCATGTCCAGATCACATAAAGAGCTGCAAAAACTCAACACCCCAAACCCAAAACTTCCGATCAATAAATAAGCCAAGGAATTCGGTTCACAGTTCATGTGAGAAGAAAAGCAAGTGGCCAATAAATATTTGTAAAAGTGTTCACCTCACAGCAAGAGTGGTTATCTGCACTTGATTCTGTGCCACCAACATTGTGTCATGGGGGGAGGGGATGAAGCCCCACACCTCCCTCAAGAGCTATAGGCTGCTGGAGGAGAGGGTCCTATTCCTGGGCAGTGTAGTTGCCTTTGCAGGAGTAAATGAAACCCCAATCAAGTTCACGCATACAACTCAAAGTAAATGCAGTGGGGCACAGACAGACAGACAGACAGACAGACAGACAGACAGACAGACAGTGTCAGACATAAACCCAGGAAGTGGCCTTTGTGGGAACAGGTTGATAATTGAGCCTAGAATCAAAATGGATCACATATGTGCATGCAATTGTGAAAGAATTTTTTTTAAAAGTGTTCAACATCCTTGAACACTTGAGGAAAATACCTAGAGCAGCCACCACACTCCAGTGAAGACAGCTGCCATCGGGAAAACTAAGGTGGTGAGGGCGTGGGGGTAAGGGAGTGGGGAGAGGAGGACACCTAGACATGGCAGGAGCAGACACTTGTATGTGCCTTTGGAAACCAGGGTGGAGGATTCTGCTGTGGAAGGGAAGTGATCCCCAAGGCATATGGAGAAAAGAGTTTTTTTTCAATTGTTTAACTTCTGGTAAGGTGTCCCTGCTCCTGTAAATACCTCCTCTCCAACACACCACACTTGTATAAAAAATCCTAATGAAAATCCTGAGTCTTCTCCTCCTCCTCCTCCTCCTCCTCCTCCTCCTCCTCCCCCTCCTCCTCCTCCTCCTCCTCCTCATCCCCATCTTCTCTTCTTTCCCTTCCTCCTCCTTCATTTCTTCATCCTCTTTCCTCTCCTTCTTTGTCTTCCTCCTAGCCCTCTCCTTTTCTTCCTCTCCTCTCCCTTTCATCCTCTTCTTTCTCTTTCTTTTTCTCTCTGTCTCTTTCAGATACACACACACATACACATACACACACACACACACACTCACTCACACAGACAAACTTACACACTCACACGTTCACATACATCCATGCATACACTCACATACTCACGAATATACTCACACATACACACACACTTTCGTACATACAACACACTCACACACACAGCATACACTTGTACACAGACAGACCTGAACGGAGATGAGGGTTAGTTGGGAAGAGGCAAGGGATTAACAAAAGTTGAGGGGCCAAGAGAGTAACGGTGGCTAAATGTGAACAAGACACACTATGTGCATGTATGAGAAAGTTATTATGAAGCCAATTATTATATGACACTAATTAAGAAAGCATTTTCAGGAACTGAAAATAGACCTAGCTATACCTCTTTTGGGTATATAGCTAATAAGCTCTCTGTCCTACCCCAGAGACACATGTTCATGTCTCTAGTCACAATGACAAGGAAGTGGAAGCAGCTTAGATTCCATCAATGGATGAATGGAAAATGAATACTTGAGGTACATATTGTGGTGGCTTGAATAAGCTTGGCTCATGGGAATAGACATTAGGAGGCACGACCTTGTTGGAATAGGGGTGGCCTTGTTGGAGGAAGTGTGTCACTGGGTAGGCCAGCTTTGAGGTCCAATGCTCAGGCTCTGCTCTGTGAGGAAGAGACCCTTTTCCTAGCAGCCCTCAGATCAAGATGTAGAACTCTCAGCTCCTCCAGTGCCATGCCTGCCTGGACACTGCCATGTGTTCCTGCCATGATGATAATGGACTGAAGCTCTGAACCTGTAAGCCAGCTCCAGTTAAGTGTTGTCCTTTATAAGAGTTGCCTTGGGGGCTGACAAGATGGCTCAGCGGGTAAGAGCACTGATTGGTCTTTTGAAGGTCTTGAGTTTGGATCCCAGCAACCACATGGTGGCTCACACCCATCTGTAATGAGATCTGATGCCCTCTTCTGGTGCATCTGAAGACAGCTACAGTGTATTACACCAGAGCGAGCCAGGTAGAGCAAGCGGCGGGGGTGGGAGCAAGCAGGGTTGGGCTGTCCTGAGTTCAATTCCCAGCAGCCACAGGATGGTTCACGGCCATCTGTACAGCTACAGTGTACTCATACCCATAAAATAAATAAATAAATCTTTAAGAAAAAAAAAGAGTTGCCTTGGTCAGGATGTCTCTTCACAGCAATGGAAATCTTAACTAAGACACATATAGACAATAGAATTTTATTCAGCCATGAATGAAATCACAAAAGTTGCAGATAAATGGACAGAACTGGAAGATATTATGTTGATCAGGCAACACAGACTTTGAAAGACCCACGCTGCATGTTCTCTCTCAGATGTGGACCCAGATTTACATTTTTAAAATTATTTTTTAAAGATTTATTACACACACACACACACACACACACACACACACACACACACAAACACTGTAGCTGTCTTCAGACACACCAGAAGAGAGCATCAGATCCCATTACAGATGGTTGTATGCCACCATGTGGTTTCTGGGATTTGAACTTGGGACCTTTGAAAGAGGAGTCAGTGCTCTTAACTGCTGAGCCATGTCTCCAGCCCAGATTTACATTTTTATCTGTGTGCATTTATGTGGAAGTGAGAGCCGGAAGGGGCCAAGAATCTAGAAAGGGCTCCATAGCCGGGAGTGGGGGTGGGCTCTAAGGGAGGAGTGAGGGGGGGTAACAGAGGCTCTGGTATGAAACAGGGAACACTGTAGGAGGGGGGGGAGTGTAAGTGGTAATGGGGGCCAGGGAGGGAGCGTAGGGTCAATCAACCAAAAATATGCATGTATAAAATTGCTGTAAAAAAGCCTGTTGCTTTTATGCTAATTAATACCATTCAGATGACTCTGACGAGATTATTGGCTGAGTAACCAAAGCTGGTGATAGAATTTTATCTACCAGAGCCAGACAAATGCATTTTAAGGGCGTCAGCAGTGGGGATAGCCTTAACTAGTCCCTATCTAAGCACTGACTCTCAGGGCCTCTTGGGGAATTCATGGGGGCTTAGCTTATGCTCCATACTTCTGACGCCAGCACATAAGCACACTGTCAAACACCTGCCAGCTTCCAGAGGCTTGATACAGAGGAGGCTGAGGGGTGCATGCCTGTCCGTCAATAGACTCTGAGGAAGAGAGGTGTTGAATGTCTGATCCCCAAATTTGCTTTGGGCTGTGACTCACTCTAAAGCCAACAAGAAATGACTCTGAGGAGCATAGCTGGAGCTCTCCTGGATTCAGAATCTGTCACTGGATGAAGCCTGTTACTACAGTGTCTATCTTACCCAGCAGTCTCAGTTACCTCCATGACAGCAAGTGAAAAATGAACAGAGCCATTGGCCAGGCACTCACTCAGTCTCGGTGGGTCTGTGAGAACAGTAGGGGCCTCACCTGATTCTGCTCGCCTCTGTTCACCCACCCCCACATCTCTGTTCTTTCTTCAAATATTCTCAGCCTCTCACACATCAGAGATGTCCCCTCTCCCTGCCTCACTGCCAGCTCTCTCCTAAGTCCTCAAAATCCAATGTCTATTGTGGCCACACTCTGCCGCTTCTTATCTGACGTGTCAACAGGTGCAAAACTTAGAGGCTAAATGGTACCCTTGTTTGTAGTCTTATCAACTCAGGATTCTCCTTGAAGGGCTTTCCTCTCTAGGGTTACATGCCAATGCCCTGACCCAGTTAGGTTCCAGCATGTTCTCTTAGCTCCTGTGTTCGTCCTTATGCAATGGCCAAAGCCATTGTTACGAGACAATTTGCCTCGGACAACTAGGGTCTGGTTCTGATGTTTGGGCTTTCATCTGATGCTCCAATCATAGCTCCTTTGGGGAACCATAAGACATTGAAAGGAAGTGACCTCCACTCCCCAGCAGAGGCTCTTCCAAAACACTTAAGTTTGAGGTGAAGTTGGGAGTGGTCCAGCTAGTGAAACAGGGAGAATACAATATCTGAATTATAAATTAAACAACTCTAAAGCTCCCAAATCCGAGCATTTAAGGTGAGTTGACACCTCAGATGAAAAACTGTACAAATCTGCATCACTAATCCATAAAACTACTTTTAAAATTTTTTGCTTCAAATCCCCTTCAGGCTACATGTAGAAAGTGTGTATGCCACACCACCGCTCTCAGACTTAGACTTAGGTGACAGCCTTCTGGCTTCAAATATTCTGTGTGAGGGCCATTTAGCCTGCATTTCAGTCTTGTTTGGCCACTATTAGACAGCACCTAGGCTACAGTCTAGAAGCTAAGGTCAGAGAATGCATATGTGCACAGCCAGAAGGCACGTGCAAGAATATTTAGTGCTTACTCAGCAGCTGTCTCTTCTGCGCATGGGTCTAGAGCCCGTCATGAATCCACCCTCTACAAAGAAAGCATTGCCCTCTTCCTCAGTAAAGGGGCATTTCTGAATGTTAGCATTTATTTCCCCTTATCTGCATTTGGTCATTACCCACCCAGGTCCCGCCTTGACATGTCAGCCGCTGTTTGATTGGAGAGCTGGCTCAGCAGTAATTAGCATGGTCTGCCTTCTAGAGGACCTGAGTTTGGTTCACAACGCCCACATTCTGTGGCTCACAACTGCATGCAATTCTAGTTACATGCCCTTTTCTGAGTCCCCAGGCTCCTGCACACATGGTACCTATGTATACACTCAGGCATACATACATACATACATACATACATTCATATATACATACACATAAAATGATTTTTTAAAAAGCCACATCTTTAAAAACAAACAGAAGAAGGATGTCTGTTAAATTTGATAACAGAAGAGAGATGAAGATAAAATAGCTCACAGCACATTCTCCACATATCACAAAAAAACACCCCATCATGGGTGCTGTGGTCCTGCTCTGGTACACTGCTCTTTAACTGTGGACAGTCATGGAGAACGACAAAAACTTAGTTGTGAAAGTGAGGCCCTTAGACCACTTACTGTGGATTTATCAACAATAAAAAATGCATTCAACAGCTGTGCACAGTGGTACACACCTGAAACCCCAGCATTTGCACCTAACTTCAATACTCCAACAAATAGCCCTGCAGCAGAGAGCTCCCTCACATCCAGGTCACCGGAGCTGTTGAATCCAGTCTACCTCTTTGCCTTTTCTGCTGTGGTCATGTCCCTTTACCTGTGCCCTGGACAGCTGCATCATCCTAGGCTTCTCTCGGGTTCTGGCACACTTTTCTCCAATGTTTTTTTTCCCTGAAAGGATTTCCTCTCTATGACCTTAAGACACTGCTCCATTCCAGTCGCTCCCAGAACTTTTTTTTTTTAAATTTATTTGTGTAAGTAGCTGTCTTCAGACACACCAGAAGAGGGCGTCAGATCTCTTTACAGATGGTTGTGAGCCACCATGTGGTTGCTGGGAATTGAATTCAGGACCTTCAGAAGAGCAGTCAGTGCTCTTAACTGCTCAGCCATCTTGCCAGCCCCAGCTCCCAGAACTTTTAATCTGAACCCTTTAAGGTTTCCCATAATATTCTTCTTCATGTGTTTGCTCTCCCTTTTAGATCTGTTTGTTGAATGATCATATAAATGAATAGTCTTCTCCTATTCCCAACCTAAAACTAATTCATAGCCTTTCCCATTGTCCATTCCATAAGCATAGCTTTCCTCTGCTTGATAATCCTAATCTATAGAACACAGTCCAGGTCCTCTGGGGTGGCTCCTGTGACCCACTGAAATGGAACATCCTCCCAACTTCCCACTGCCATGCCTGCCATGATTCTCTTCTTCTCTTCAATACCTTTGTCCATGGGTTAACCTTGGCCCATCTTGTCCACCTGGATGATGAGGTCACTACTCTTTGATGACTCTCTGTGATATTCATGAGCTGCTCCCATCTCTAAACTTCTTCGTAACCTGATATGTACCTTTAGCTTTCCCATGGTGGAATTCTAAGCATAAGACACTCTCTGCCTTCTGAGGCTGAGAATTTTTTGAGGATAGGACCTCTATCATATCTGTACTCTTACTCAGTGACTCAGGTAGGCTTCTCTTGCTGTCATAAAACATTGACTTAAACCGAGTTGTAGAGGAAAAGCTTTGTTTGGTTTATAGCTTACACCCCATCAATAAGGAACACAAAGGCAGGTGCTCAAGTCACAAACATGAGAGTATGAACTGATGGAGAAACCACAGAGCAACGTTACTTACCGGCTTGCAACCTTTCTTATACAGCCTACCTGCCAAGGGGTGGTACCACACAAAGTGGTACCTGCATCAATTAAGAAAATACCCCGGGGGCTGGAGAGATGGCTCAGTGGTTAAGAGCACTGGCTGCTCTTCCGAAGGTCCTGAGTTCAAATCCCAGCAACCACATGGTGGCTCACAACCATCTGTAATGAGATCTGATACCGTCTTCTGGGTGTCTGAAGACAGCTACAGTGTACTTACATATAATAAATAAATAAATATTAAAAAAAAAAAAAGAGTTCAAGGTCATCTGGGATTAAAGGTGTGGAGGCACACACTTTAAAAAAAAAAAAAAGAAAGAAAGAAAATACCCCACAGATGCACCAAAACGCCAATCTGATGGAAATGGTTCTTCATGAGGTTTTCTCTTCCCCAGTGTGTCAAGGTGACATCAGGATTAGCCACCACACACAGCTATTCCTGACACTCTTTGTTGAACTAAGTGGAAATTACCTCAAAAGTTGGTCTGCATTGGGTTCCTTGGTTTCTACTTTCACTAATATTCATTATTCCTAAATAATATTAGTACTAACCATCCTTTGTATGACTCTCCTTGCCTCTGCTTTATTTGTCAAATCTTCATCAGCTCCGCACCCCATCCCCCCAAATATTTCTATTCTTCAAAGGTCTCCCACAGCCCCTTCATAACATGAGACTGTCACTTAGTCCATTTTGATACTGGGAACTGTATGATGAAGTGGCGCCTCACTGGCACTGGGGCCTTCCACCAGTGCAGGCTGAGCTCTTTGTAAACACACAGACTGCAGGAAACTTTGAGCATTTGCTTTAACAGAATTCATGTGACTCTAAGTCCAGGACCTTTTTCGACCTTTTAGGTATCTTGAAACCATTTCAACAGTGGATTACTGATGGCAATGCTGAAGGACTCTTGTGTATACATGTGAAGAAACTGACAAGAAAAGATCCAGTCGATAATTCTCTCTTATAGAGTCCGGTGTTGTTTTGGGATACAGCTAGATCAGCCGGCAACACTGTGCTTAGATCAGACGGCCACACTGTGTCTTAGATCAGATGGCTACACTGTGTCTTATGGCTCTGGGTAACTTAACATTTGTTCCCACTCAAAGCATCTTTCCAGACAGTGATGGTACAGAATGGGCTGTCTCAAGCTTTCAGTGAATGTGTGTAGGGAGCAGAAGGCTAGAAGAGCTAGTTTATGCCTAGACAATATGGTACTGCTATGGATATCCTTTATGAGTTAGCTAAAACGTGGCTGACACTGGACATGGGTGTGTGCGTGTGTGTGTGTGTGTGTGTGTATGTATGTGTGTGTATGTATGTGTGTGTGTGTGTGTGTGTGTGTGTGTGTGTGTGTGTTTCTGTAGCCTCATGTACCCACTACCATGCAGCCCATGTGTGCCAGCACGTGTCTGGGTGCCTAGTCAGCAGCCTTCTTCTAGAGTGAAAGAACTATGTCTCATGAGTCTACAACTGAAGAGTCAAAAATCTCTTTAACCTCCCAGCCTTTCATTAGCCCTCCTCAGATCATGGAGCTGACAACATGGGGTTGTGGTTGGGTTGCAGCTCTGGACTGTCAGGTGACATTCACAGCACAGGTCCATGGTTATGCTAGGGGTCACAAGTTTAAAAATAATCTAGTGAATTCAGTGCACAAGCTGATATTGAAGCCTGGGTCTGTCTAGGTCCAAATGGTAGTATGTTTCTACAATGTTGAATGGAAAAGCTAAGTGAAAGAATAAAGTGTATTTAAGCTGGATGATTTGGGATAAGTACTCCTCACTGCTGTGTTACAAGCTCAATGATTTGGGATAAACACTCCCCGCAGTGTTAATTAGACGAATTGAGAGAATAAAGAAGGAGATATATTTAGCTAGAGAAACATGTTTTTCCAAGAAAGGGTAGAGACAGTAGGATAAAGAGACTAAGAATGTGGAATATCAATTTAATGAAAAATCATACAAAGTGAATGATAAATGACAAAGGGAGCAGAAAGAGCCCACATCTGCCACTTACAAAATGGCGGCACCAAACACCACGGACACCTCCACCAAGGGTCTCTGACCAATGGAGCAATGGTCACAACCACAACTGACAACACAGGGCTGAGGGCTGAGGGCTGAAGGCTGAGGGCTGAGGGTCTACCCTCGGTCTATCACAATCCAGGTAAGCAGGCCCAGCTGCCAGCCCCAGGGCAAGGTCAGGGCCATAGTAGCTCAGGAAGCGGGGCTGGGCACCACTGCGTGACTGTCAGGGAGCACCATGGATTGCATCTCTGTGGTGGATGTTGCTGCAACACTCTGGACCCATGAGACCTGAGGTATCTCCCCGTGTTGTAAACATGAAGCTCTATAGCTTCCTTCTGGAGGGTTCCTAGACCATAAAGCCCGAGAGTCCATTAGGCCATAGGGCACTGAGCAATACTGGGCCTCCGGCACAAGTACCCACTAAAAGGTATATGTCCTTTATGTCATATACCACCAGAGCAGCACCATGACACCTGTCCAGCTTCCTCATTTGAGTGCTGCACATCATTCCTAGAGTCCCTAAAGCCCCTCTGAAGTAACAGGACCAGGTTCTCTCTCATCCAATGTTCCATGTTCAGTATGTGCCATTGGATGTTGATGTCCTTTTCTAGGCTTGACTTTCTTTGCTTTTTTTTTTTTTAAACATTTTATTTATTTATTATATGTAAGTACATTGTAGCTGTCTTCAGACACTTTAGAAGAGAGTGTCAGATCTCATTACGGATGGTTGTGAGCCACCATGTAGTTACTGGGATTTGAACTTGGGACCTTCAGAAGAGCAGTCAGTGCTCTTAACTGCTGAGCCATCTCTCCAGCCCCTTTCTTTGCTTTTTTTCTACTATTTTTTTTTTTTTTTTTAATTTACTATTTTCTCCACTGGAGCCTAAGGTTCCATAGTTTTAGAATGATTGTTGAGGCCATTTTTTTTTTCTTTCAGTCTTGTCAATTCAACACTTGTCAATTAGATTCTGTCCCTCTCTGTCTTTCCTTCTCTCCCTGCCCCTCCCCCCAGCCCCCTGCCCAATATCTTTCCAGTATTACGGATTAAAACTAGGACATGCCAGACAAGCATTCTACCTCTGACTGTATCTGCAGCATCCCTCTTTCTGTTCTGAGGGCAGGGAATTTTTACTCTGTAGCTCAGGCTTGCCTCTATCACGCAAGGGCTGGGGTTACAGGTGGATGCCATGAAGCCTGGCAGCCTGGAAACAAGTAGACGAAACTAAAACCAATCCCTGGTATAGAGACCTGGTCATCACAGACTACAATTAATTTAGAGGGAGTTGATTTTTCAGTGGGATTTCAGTTGATTCTGTTGTGGCTTTGGTCTAATGCTGCTTGTATTATGGTAGTTTGGCCCCCCAAACTGCACGGGAATCCAAAGGTCCGCATGTAAGATGCTGAGGGTCCCTGCCCCAAGTTGGATTTGATTGGTAAATAAAGTTGCCGACAGCCAATGGCTGAGCAGGGAGACGGGGGCGGGGTACTTTTAGGATTCCCCAGCAAGGGGCCAAGGGAGGAGGAAGGATAGCCGCCATGCTGGGATAGCTGCCACACCTGAGAAGTGCAGGACAGAGAGACAGCCAACATGGAAGAGCAGTCCAGGAGGGCTGCAGGTCTGGGTCCGAGGGACAGACAAGATGGAATATAGGTTTTAGTAAGTGATGAGTTGGGATTATCGGAAAGTCAGCCACATGGAGGTTAGGAAGTGGCTCAGCCATTGAGTTGTTTAAGGGATATTAAAATATAAGGTTGAGTGTGTGTGTGTGTGTGTGTGTGTGTGTGTGTGTGTG
>JADRCD010183081.1:0-20673 GCA_019843815.1 Montemys delectorum
AACCTTATTATTTTCAGCCTTTTGATTGTTTTGAAACAGGGTTTTTTATGTAGCCCAGGGTAGCCTTAACTATGTAGCCTGCCTCCTGTAGGGCTCATAGGTGTACACCACTCTTGATTTACAGGACCGAAATCCGAAGGTTTGTATCTGTTAGGCAAGTACTCAATCAACTGGGCTATATCCCCAGCTATTTTTAGCTTTTTAAGACACCATCTTACTTCATAGCTAGCCACACATGGTCGTAAATTTGTGGTGACCCTCTAGCTTCTGCCTATTATGTGCTTGAAGTACAAATATGCACCATCAACACTCAGAATTATATCTTAGCTATTTTTCAATAATCTTTTCTTTTTCTTTTTTCTTTTTCTTTTTTCTTTTCTTTCTTTCTTTCTTTCTTTCTTTTTCTTTCTTTCTTTTTTTTTTTTTTTGAGATAGAATCTCATGTAGCCCAGACTGGCCTCAAACTTATGATGTAGTTTCCAGGCCTGCCAAGTGAGATTGGCCTACATAGTGAGATTCTGTCTCAACAAAAAAATTAAAGGTCTTTATGTGACAACCCAGGCAACAGATAGTCAAGTACTACAAAACTCTACAATATACTTTTCTCAGAACTAGTACAGGTAGCATGGTGTAGTGGAGCATGCTGGTTATTCCAGTGTTTGGGAAGTTGAGGGAAGGCACAATAACTTATTAAAATAAGTCTTGGGCTACACAGAGATTCTATCTCAAAACAAATAAGCCAGGTTTGGTGTGGGATGCCTGTAACTCTAGCACTTATGAGGTGGGGGACGGAGGACCAGGAGTTCAAGGACACCTTCCTACATATAGTGAGTTTGAGGTTAACCTGAGCTATGTGCAATCTTTGTCTTAAAAAATAATAATCATGAAGTTATAGATTTCAATATTGTGGGTAATATGACTTTTACTTCAAAATTACTTGGAAGCAAAAGGCCAACTCTCACTACTCACATATCAAGACACCCAAAATGTTAAAAAGTTATGGACATTAACTATATTCTATACTTGTGTTTGTGTATGTGACTCTGGAGGCCAGAGGTCAGTATCTAGTTCAGCTGCTTCTCTCTTAGTTTTCTGACTGAAACTGGAGCATCCAGATCCTACTAGGCTGGCCTGTCTCCACCTACCTAGCACTAGGATTATGGTACATACAGGTATGCCCGGCTTCTACATGGGTGTATAGCAAGCACTTAGCTGAGTCACCCCTAGCACGCTGTATGATATACTTCTAAAAGATGTTCTCTATCAGCTAATTAGTACTTAAACTATGAGATTAAGTGGAACTGTTATAAAAATAGAACCAGTGATCTTCAATAAACCAGTCTACTCCCTGCCTTAGCTTCCTAAGTGCCGGGATTACAGGTGTGTGTCACCACACCAGGCTTTTTTATACCTTTTTAAAAAAATCTACTTAACTATTAAAGGCAAGTGCTGAGATGGCTCATCTGTGAAGAGCATTTGGTGCTCTTGCAGGGGACCTGGATTCAGTTCCTAGCACTATATTGTGGCTCACAGCCACCTATTACTCATGTGCCCTCTTCTGGTTTCCCTAGATACCAGGCACACATATGGCACACATACATATATGCAGACATGCATACACATAAAATCAAAATACCTCTTTAAAGGTAAGTGGTTTAAAACTTTTTACATTTACATGCCATTTTTCTGTTTTTACAAAGCATTTCCAGGACCGCCTGGAAGCACAAAACTCAAGTTTGACTCCCAGGACTGCAAAAGCACTTATTTCTATATTTGATACTCAGATGCTAGATATAGTAGACATTATCTTTCCCTAAATTATGACTCAACCACTCTGAAACTCACCAGGTGTCATGTTGTACATCTTTAATCCCAACAGAGACAAGCAGATCTCGGAGTCTGAGGCCAGCCTGGTCAGTGATAGGGAAGGCAGTATAGTATCTCAAATAAAGCAAAATTAAAACTTTAGACCAGTGCTATCTGAAAAGCAAGTCACATTCAGTGGTCCTCACAATTTATTTGTACAGGGTCTTGCTTTGTAGCTTTGGCCTGGACCTTGTTATATAACTCAGGCTAGTCTCAAACTTGCATTGATTTTCCTGCCTTAACTTCCTGAGTGCTGCCAGGCAGTGGTGGCGCATGGCTTTAATCCCAGCACCTGGGAGGCAGAGGCAGGCAGATTTCTGAGTTCGAGGCCAGCCTGGTCTAAGAGTGAGTTTCAGCCAGGGCTATCTAGAGAAATCCTATCTTGAAAAAAACAAACAAAAACAAAAACAACAACAAAAACTTCCTGAGTGCTGGTATTTTAAGCTTGAACCATGACACCAGTCTTTCAGTGGCTTTTATATTCTGAGAAAAGTGAATGTTCATGGCATTTTGTATAGCCTAACTAATACTAAATTTGCAAAGATAGGACCTAACAACAGAAGCCCCCTCCTCCCATTTATTTATTTGTGTGTATGTGTGAGTATGTGGAAGTCAGGACACCTTTTGAGAGTTGATTCTCCTACCATGTGAATTCAGATCAAACTCAGGAAGTCAGACTCAGTGACAAATGCCTTTTCCCAACGAGCCATTTAGCCAGTTCTAAGGTGGGTTTTGTTTGTTGGTTGTCTGGTTATTGTTTGTTTTCCATAGTCTAGGCTAGCCTCAAACTTACTATAATCCTCCTGCTTCAGCCATTAAGTGCTGAGATTACAGGTACATGCCACATCTGGCTTAAGATATTTTCTATAAGAGGGAAACAACCCTGACATTGACAGCTGAGACTATCTTTAATGAGAAACCACTTTCAAAAGATCCCATAAAGGCTAGAGAGATGGCCCAGAAGTTTAGAGCAACTGTTCTTTCAGAAGACCTGGGACCTTACACCTACCTGGCAGCTAACAACGATCTGTAACTTCAATTCTTGAACCTGCTCTATAAGCCAGGCTGGTCTTGAACTTGCACTGATCTTCCTGTCTCAATCTCCTGAGTGCTTGGACCTCTGCAGGTCCCAGGCACTCACATTGCACACATACATCTATCAGGTAAAACACCCATACACATAAAACAAAAACAAATGAATCTTTTTAAAAGGATAATGCTGGCCACATCATTCTATATGGAAAATGACAGGTAGAAATCAGTTTAGGACAAATGCCAACTGTACCATTTGTCTGAAAATGCTAACACTGTACTCAGTGACACTCTTTTTCTTTTTAAATCACATAACCTAGGCTGGCTTGGAATTTACTATGTATCTGGAAAAGACCTTGAAGTGCTGATCCTATTTCTGAAACTCCTTGAGTGCTGGGATTTCAGATATGTGCCATCAAGCCTAATTCTCAAATTGGGATTTCTAAAATCATATCTACTATTATGTTTCTGTGTGCATGATGTGTGTATGTGCACACATATGTGCCACTATGTAAGTATGGAGGTCAGAGGACAACACTATAGGGCCCCTTTGCTCCTTCTTCTGTTTTTTTGTTTTGTTTTTTGAGACAGGTTATCTCTGTGTTGCCCTGGCTATCCTAGAACTCACACTGTAGACCAGGCTGGCTTCGAACTCAGAAATCCACCTGCCTCTGCCTCCCAAGTGCTGGGATTAAAGGCGTGCGTCACCACCGCCCAGCTGCTCCTTCCTCCGTTAAGTGGGATGTGCTCAGGTGGCCAGGCTTCCATCGAGTCTTTATCAACTAAGCCATCTCTCCGGCCTGAAACAGGATTTCTAAAAGAAAGCAAATTAACTAAATCCTGAAAAGGGCTGCAGATAATGTTGCCTCTTTAATCCACAGTCTTAGTTTTTCAACTTTCAGTGTTTTAAATGGAAGTAAACACATCTCAACAGCTTTAAATATTTTCATGTATTTTATTTTTAAAACACTTTAATTTTGCAAGCTAGCAGTAAAATATTGCCCTCAATATTTTACTAATTAGCACCGTATAGCTTTTAAAGCTAACTGGAACATTGTTTCACTGTAAATGACTGTAAAATAAGATGTCAAGTTAGTCTCAACATAAGATCATAAATTAAATCATTATTTTTTTGGCTCTAGGCACATATGTGTACTTTAAAGATGAATTTAACTACATTAATGTATTTGGCCAATCTAAAACTCAAAGTATAATAGTTTAAAGCAGCATTTAATCTCTGAAATTATTCTAAAAAAGCATATAAAGAAATTGAGAAATCAGCTATAAAAACAAAAGGTCACCCCTTTACTTTTTAGAAATCACTTAATATTTGGAAGAATAACAAAAACAACTTAGTGAAAAGGTCCTTTGGTGCAAAGATCAGTTAAACATATGGTTAGTACACATTACCATTCTCATGCTTTGCTCATCATCAGCCTTACCAAAAGGCAGCAGAAAGGTCGGGAGCAACCCACAGCAGCAGCTGGAAGGCTGGAATAAAGCTGCTTAGTGCTGAAAAGACCCCGGGGCATTTGTGTGGTTTTAAATGGAAGCCTAGACACTGAACCACTATGTCAATGTTCTCATCTGAAAAAAACAACTTTCCAAAAGGTAGAAAAAAAATTAATTAGACCCAAATTACTTCCACATATTTTAAAAAAGGATATTTTCATTTCCTATATTCTGATAAGAGCATTCTTCAGAGTTATGGCATTAGAGTCCAGAGCCACAAATGACTGCTCACTAGCACGCCTGTCTTACATACCGGTAGAATCAAGTCCAGTTTTGCCATCTGTGGATGACTATGACAAGATACAAAAGCATGTGTTTGCCATAAATAGCTCTGGCTAATAGCAAAGAGTGCACACTGAGTGGATCAAATTCTCTATAAGGAGAAAGCTCTGGACCACAGCCAAATTCCATTACTAATGTTTAAGACTGCTATACTATTTTTTTTTTTCCAATTCATTTTGGAAAAGATATTAAGGAATTGTGGCTGAAACAAACATTCCTAAACATCACAATCATCATTAAGCCTTAAATGACATTTTACAAATTATTTTCATTATGACCAAGTAATAAAAACACCCTACTTATACTACTCAATTATTTAGTAATGCAACTCTGAATTAATATCTAATTTATCTAGAGAACAAATAAGATACTGGAGTATGCCAAAGTGCAAACAAAAAATTTTTTTTTCTAATCTCCATATTTTAAACATTTATAAAATTATCACTCTTTTAATGATTGTATACAAGTGATTTTAAGAAGTTTTTAAACCAAAGATTAAAGGAGAAAAATTCCAAATACCAGTGCAGATCTTAATCAGCGTTTACCCTAAAATTTCACATAACAATTTGCAAAATTTCCAAGGAAAACAAGGCAACATTCTGTAATCTGCCACAATTTTTATTGCAACGTGGCCACTTTTGTGAGGGTAGGGAGTTTGATCTCAAAACAATGTTCCATTTAAGGCTCTTTTAATACAGAAATTGCCATCATGACTGATATTCAAAATATCTGTAGTGTTTCAAGACTCATATGGTAAACATAAAACTCCTATAATTATACAGTAGTGTACACTCACTGGGAAACCAAAGACATCAACACAGCTATTTCTTTGAGGAAAATATGAAGGCAAGAAGAATGAACACTGAGATACTAGGATAAATTGATGACAGGTAATGAAACTTAATTGGCATTCTTTATAAGGGATTAAACGAATTACAAAAAAAAAGTGCTTTTAACGAATAGTGTTAAATCTGTGCTGCCATGTCACAAAAATAGGCTTGCCAAGGCAGGTGAGGTGTATGAATGCTCCAGTGCCTCAGAGAACTGTAATCAAGTGCAACTATAAATAATACTGAAACAAGTTTCCCATGTGACCAGTGGATAATACTTTCAAGGCATTCAATTAGCTTACCCTTTGTAGTACTCTAAGCTATTCACATTGACAATCACATCCATTGTAGTGCTCACTGCAAGGAAGGCATGTAACCAGTTGTTTTGGCTAAAATAAGACGGGAAGGCATTCCTTGGGATCTACAGAAAAGTAACCGTATGAAACAGTCTAATGGCAATACTGACAGGCTTCTTATATTCACTCATTCATTGTGTTGAACGGGACCAGTGGAAAGGGAATAAACAACAACAAAAAAAAAAAAACAAAAAAACAAAACCTAATACAATTCCAGTGGACTGAGCTGGAGAAATAAATGTAAGCCCCTTAAGATCAAATGGCACTTGGCTATTATTTTATAGTGGCTTTCCTTCAAGGGAAACTACAACACTGCCTCCCAGTTTCTCTCCCAGTGTCGAGCGGTCCTTAATATCGTCCAAGCCATTTACTTGCCACTCATGTTTAATACCTAAAAAGAAAAAAAAAAAACAACACATCCATTAACTTTATAATTAAGAAAGAGTCTTTTTTTTTTTTTGTACAAAATAGTCAATGTTGGTACCTGTAAATTTCTTTTTAATGGCATCTTTAGAGCTAGCATAAATCATCTTGCTTTTTAACGGTGCACTTTCAGGAGCCCTATGGGGGAGAAAATGTTGAATTTCAAAAGAAAAACACAGGCAAAAACTGACTATGATAAGAATAATCCTTGCATTTTTAAAAGTACTTTTTTTCTTTTGTTTTTACACACCAGAATATAAATACTAGGTCTTCTTTCTTAGACTCTTTTGTTTCGTATGTGGCATCGTACAAAGCATATCGGCAATCATTCAGAGGTAGCAACTTCACAAAAGATGTGTAGGGGTCCTCTACAGTATCACCAATGTCACCCACCAAGATCTGCTTTGCTTCCTCTACAATTATTTGTCTTTTGTCATCGCTTAAGCAGAAGAGAACTGCTTTCTTTCTTTTCTTGATCTCCTCCTGTGTAGAAGATTTTCTTACTTTCATATCATTAAAGACTTTGATGACTTCATCGTTCACTGTAACTCCAGATGCCTGAAAACAAACAAAGGGTGGCAACTTTGAACCAGGATTCTGGTTGTAACCAAAACTGTCGGCTAACAAGGCTTCAACTTCAGTCTGGCCAGTCTATTAAAAACTGCACCAAACAACGTAAGCAGTCCTACTAGATCTGTCATATTTAAATATCGGAAGAAGATACGGTTAAGATGTCTAACTCACACTGCCCATTCATCCTTCTTAAAAGGAGTTCGGAGAGAAACGCTAACGGGAGGTGGGAAGGGACAAATAAGAGTTGAGCCATGCCTGAAATGTTTCCTATTTCACGGGGTGATGTCAGAGCTTCAGGAGCAAGCAGCAAAAATACCTTCTGTATTGTGTCAACTCTGCAGGCCTTAAAAAACACTCCAGGATTTCAGTTAACGCTTCTACTTTTTTTTTTTTTCCTTTAAAGCCGTCTTAGCCACTGCTGCTTCCACATAAGGAAAGAGAATCAAGTGTAAACTCCAACCGGCTGCGGCTACAGCAAAAACGCCCCACCGCCCATTGGCAGCCGCTTTGAAATTAACGGATCCGGTGAAAAGGCTTCCCATTGGCAGCCGCTTTGAAATTAACGGGTCCGGTGAAAAGGCTTCCTACGGCGAGAGAGGGTTTTAAAATAGGCTTCTACGGCTCGATCTTCTCAGAACGGTGCTATGGCCGGCCTCCTAGACCCTCACTCACCCGGAGGCTTCTGGACTCGTACCAACCTTACGGTGCGCGAGTTAAAAACCTTAAGCCGCGCAGGACTGAGCGGCACGCGGGGCCGCGGCCCATGGGGCGACCCTCTCGCGCCAGGCCCGCGCCTGGCCCTCCCGCCTGAGGACTCGGAGCGGCCGCAAGCCAGCGCCCGCCTGCCGCAGGGCCTCGAGCCCCCGGCCCGCAGCGCGGAAGCGCCCACCGCACAGGCCCAGGCAGGGTAAGATGGCGGCCGCGCGGGAGTCCGCGCCGCGCCCAGCATCCCCCGCCGGCGCGCCCACCTTACCATAGTGCCCGCGGCTGAGGTGGCTGCGGCGGCGGCGGTGGCTCGGGCTCCGGCTCGGTGGCACTGGGAGGAGAAGAAGGAGGGGCCGGCGGCGGGCGGCAGAGAGTGCAGGGCACGCCGGGAGCTGCAGCCGGGCGGGCGGCGGGCTGGAGGGCCGCAGGGCGGGCGGGGCGGTCACGTGGCCCGGCCCCGCCCCGCCCCCGCCGCTCTCCCGCCCGCCCGTGTCCTACGCCTGACCCCCGAGCTCCAGAACCGCTAGTAGAACAACGCCGGGGTGGCGGGAGCCCCGAGACTGGTAGCGACCATCCTGGTTCATCGCTCGAACGGTTCGCGGGCTCCGGGCGCTGCTCCGGGGTTGCGATGTGAGGAAACGAGGTGTGGTGGTCGGGTAGAGAGCTCTTGGCTTCATTCCCCTGCGCTTTCCACGGAAAGGGTCAGGATTGTAAGATTTCGGGTCCTTTTGGGGAAACCTCAGCTTTGAATGAATCGTTAAGATCTTACTCTTCTTTGTGTGTTTGAATTGAGACAGGAGCTCGTTTGGAGCCTTTGCGGGTCTCTTGATGCATGAAGTAGCTGCAGATGACCTTGAACTGATCATGCCTTCATCCTGCAGGTGTGGGGATTCCAGGCAAGCACCACCTCCCTGGGCTTAGACACCCCCCCCCCCCATCGCTAAAATGAGAACAAACACTCTAAGTATTATTACCTCACTGAAGTACTAATCACAGGCAGAACAAGAAGCAGGATTGTTGGCTTACACCTGGAATCCTGCAAGAGGGAGAGGTCACAAAGTACTCTGGAGACACCGTGGACAGCTGGAGTTACACTTCTTTTTCCCCTGTAAATGGGATGTATTGAGATTACTAGAAAAATACATGTTTATATGTGGAGAAAAAAAAAGGCCTTACTAGAAAAATTCATGTTTATATGTGGAGAAAAAAAGGCCTTATGCATTTGATTTGGTAATTGTGTTGAAATCTCTCTCTCTCTCTGTGTGTGTGTGTGTGTGTGTGTGTGTGAATATGTGTGCTGTGGCACACATCAAGAGATCAGAAAGACAATTTATGGGAGTCATTTCTCCTCTCTGTGGGCCCTGGGAATTAAACTTAAGTCATCACGCTTTGGCAGTACCCTGTCCCCATGCCAGGCAGCACACAATGAGTCACCTGTGACTTCAGCTCCAGGGACCCTGACTCCCTCTTCACAAGCACCTGCACCTGTGCACACACAGAAAAAATCCTTTTATTTTTACTCAATGTACATGTGAGTGTGTCTGTGTCAAAGTCTGCTATGTGTGGTGTGCAGCTGCCCTTAGTAGCCAGAAAAGGGTTGCTCACTGGAGCTAGAGTTGTGAGCTGCCTGATGTGGGTGCTGGGAACTGAACTTGGGTCCTCTGTTAGAGCAGAAAGTGCTCTTAAGTGCTGAGCTATCTCTCCAGCCCCGTGTGTGTGTGTGTGTGTATACATACATATATATGTCCTTTTGGGGAAGCCTCAGCTATGTATATATATGTACACATATATATGTATAACATATATATATTATGTAATCTCTGTCTCTGTGTGTGTGTGTGTGGGGGTGGCTTCAAGACAGGGTTTCTCTATGTAGCCCTGGCTGTCTTGGAACTCACTCTGTAGACCAGGCTGGCCTCAAACTCAGAGATCTGCTTGCCTCTGCCTCCCCAACACTGAGATTAAAGGTATGCACCACCCTTTTATTTATTTATTTTTAAAGTATACACTTTTTTTGTATGTTTTTAATAACACAAGCAGTTGTAATAAAAATGAAGGCTCATGACAACACCTTCTTATAGTTTGTTCTTCTTAAGAACGAGTGCTTCCTGGGATGGGGGAAGGATTGTGGGAGGGGGTGACTGGGAGGGGGGCAGTGAGCAGGATGTAAAGTGAATAAGTTAAAAAAGAAAAATTTAAAAAAGAAAGAGTGCTTGCTTTTAGGAATTGTATGATGAAGTCCCATGCAGGACAGCTGGCATTAAATAAACAAGCCAGGAGTAAAAAATCTACTATTCTGCTAAAGCCTGTTGCTGACCCAGTGCAACTTGTCCTTTAAACATTAATATTTTTTGAGATGGTCTTACTACATGTGAGGCACTGACTAGTCTGCATTTGTTATGTAGCCCAGGTTAGCCTACAGAGATCTGCCTGCTTCTGTGTCCTGAGTTCCGGGATTAAAGGTGTGCTGACCTGTTTCCTTAGTTGTTAACAGTATGACTCACACATCTCATCTGTTATCATCTCCCTGTGCCTTCTGAAGCTTTGGACCTCACATGGTCTATTTGTCAGTTATTGGTGTTATTTCCTGAGGTATAGAGTTCTTTTCAGAGAATCCTTGCCTAGGCCTGTATCTTGAAATATTTTTCCTATAGCAGTTTTGAAATTTGGAGTCCCACGTGAAGGTTTTAGACCTGTCTTTAAGTTTGTGTGTCCGTGTAGAGTGAGGCCATCCTCCTTTATGTGGAAATCCAGCTTCCCAAGATCATTTGCTTAACAACCTTTCCCCCAAAGTATCTCAAGTTCTTTTCATTGAGATTTTATAGATTTTTATTTTATATATATGAGTTGTTTGCCCTGTATGTATCATCTCTGTGCACCATGGATATCAGAGAGGGCTCCGGTTTCCCTAGAACTGGAGTGACAGATGGTTGTGAGAGGACATGTGAGTGCTGGGAATCAAACCCAGGTCTTCTGGGAGAACGGCCAGTGCTCTTAATTGCTGAGCCATCTCTCTAGTTCCCCAATCTATATATGTGACATCTTTGCCCAAATTAGACAACTGTAGTTGGGTTTCTTTTTGGACCTTGTATGTCTACTTGTGTTTGATGTTTTATTTCTGTGACAGACCAAGTATTTGAGACCAAGTCTTCTAATAACTCCAGAATTACTCGTTGTCCTCGAGACTGCCATTTATAGTTTTGTAAATAATGTCATTGAATTTTAAGGTGGGTGGTATTGATTGCTTTTGTTAACATAAGCATTTTTGCAATATTAAATCTGCCAGTCTGAGCATGAGGCGGGATCCTCCTATCTTCTGGGATCTTTTTTAGCTTCTGCAGTGTCATGAAGTTTTTATGGTAGAGGCCTTTCATCTCTTTGACTAGGTTTATCCCTTGGCATTTATTTGTTTGAGAGTGATTAGAGCTGGATGTAATGGTGTACACCTTTAACCCCGGCACTCTAGAGGCAGAGGCTGGTGGACCTCTGAGTTTGAGGCCAGTCTGGCCTCTCTCTCCCTCCTCTCTCTCTCATCAAAAAAAAATTGAAATCTTATTTTTAGATTATCTTATTTTATATGTATAAGTATTTTGCTCCCATCTCTGTATATAAACCACATGCTGACCTGGTGCCCGAGGAGGTCAGGAGAGGGCATTGGCTTCCTGGAACTGGAGTAATGGAGTTAGGAGGCAATATGTTGGTGCTGGGAATTAAACTCAGGTCCTCTGCAAGAACAAGTGCTCTTAACCACCAAGCCATCCCTTTAAAGCCATATTTATTTATTTTTAAAGATTTATTTTATGTGTATGAGTGTTTTGTCTGCAGGTATACATGCCCGCCAGCCACACATATGTCTTGTGCCTTGAAAAGTGAGAGGTGAGTGTCATATTTCCTGGAACTAGAGTCACAGATGGCTGCAAGGTACCATGTGGATGCTGGGAATGGAGCCTGGGTCCTCTGCAAGAGCAGCTGTCTTAGTTAGGGTTTCCATTGCTATGAAGAGACACAGTGACTAAGGCAACTTTTATAAAGGACAACATTTAATTGGGGCTGGCTTACAAATTCAGAGATTTAGTCCATTGTCATCCTAGTGGGAACCATGGCTGCATCTATGCATGGTGCTGGAGAAGGAGCTGAGAATTCTAAATCTTGAGCCAAAGGCAGTCAGGAGAAGATTATCTTCCAGGCAGCCAGGAGGAGGGTCTCAAAGCCCACCCTTACCATGACACACTTCCTTCAACAAGGCCATACCTACTTCAACAAAGCTACAAATATGTAGGAGGCCTAGGCCCAGGCCACACATGATCTTTTGTTGGTAGTTTGGTCTCTGTGAGCACCCATGGGCCCAGGTTAGCTGACTCTATAGCTCTTCTTGTGGCGTCCTAGACCCTTCTGGCTTGCTCAATTCTATGCTGTGTTATTATTATTATTATTATTATTATTAAAGAATTATTTATTTTATGTATATGAGTACACTGTAGCTGTCTTCAGACACACCAGAAGAGGGCATCAGAGCCACCATGTGGTTGCTGGGAATTGAACCCAGGACCTCTGGAAGAGCAGTCAATGCTCTTAACCGATGAGCCATCTCTCCAGCCTGATGTGTTTGTTTTAAATAGCTAAATAGTATTCCGTAGTGTAGATATACTTAGTCTAGAGATTAAAATAAAATGAGTATTCCTCTGTCAGAGCCATTCACTGAGTTATTTTTTCACTTATCCTGAATAAATCTGTTTGCTTTGCTCATGCCTCATCTACATTTCTTTATTAGTCTTGGGTGTGACACAGCAAACTCGTGGAAACACTAGTCTAGGGTGGCTTTAGTGGCCATCTGCTACCCCAGCTCTGAGTTAAGTTCACCAGAAGGTGAGAAAACCTCTTTTGTTTAAAAACAATGAACCCACAACAAAACTCCACACCACATTATTCCCAACCTTTCACTTTTCCTTAATCTTCTGTTTATTCTGCTAAAAGAAAGAGGAGGAGGAGGAGGAAGAGGAGGAAGAAAGGAAGGAAGGAAAGAAAGAAGGAAAGACAGGCAGGCAGGCAGGCAGGCAGGCAGGCAGGCAGACAGACAGACAGAAAAGGAAAAACTTTCCCCAGTACGCAAACATGATCCCCATGTAAAGAAGCCAGGGAGAGGAGCCCCTTAGGGCCTGATGACTTACCATCCGTCTCTGGGCTTGGCTTTGTTTGGCTTTATGTTGCTGTTTTGAGGAAGGAACTCCCAAGGTAAACTAGGCTGGTCTTAAAGTCAGAGATCTATCTGCCTCTGCCCTTCTGCCCCTCTGACCCAGAAGTGTTGGGCTTAACCATGAGTGCTGCCAAGGAATGGCGCACGCCTTTAATCCCAGCACTTGGGAGGCAGAGGCAGGCCTGGTCTACAGAGTGAGTTCCAGGACAGCCAGAGCTATACAGAGAAACCCTGTCTCGGAAAAAAAAACAAAAAACAAAAAAACAAAAAACCAAAAAAAACCCAAAAACAAAACAAAGCCCTGGTTTGATCCCCACTATCCAATTGTGCTGTACCCGTTAGCTGTCCTCTGTCAGATATAGAACAACAATCCTAGCACTTGGAAGGCAGAGGCAGGAATATCAGATATTCAAGGTCATTGTCAGCTACATAGAAAGTTTAAGGCTGTCCTGGGCTACATGAGACCCTGCTTCCAAAAAAGGGTGGTGGGTGTGGGATTCCTGGAACGATGACTCAGTGGTAAAGAACACTTCACTTGCTTCTTGTACAGACCCAGGTTCAATTCCCAGCACCCAATATGATGATTAGTAACTATCTGGAACTCCAGTTACAGAGGATCTGACTGACTTTGGGCATCAGTCATATGCATGTGGTACACATAGATACACACAAGTGAGACACTCATATAACATCTAAAAAGTTATTTTGTTTTGTTTGAAAGAGAACAACTGGGTATGATGGCTTGTACCTGTGATCCCAGCACTTTTCTTTGGTTTTTAAAGGCAGGGTTTCTCTCCTGTGTCCCTGGTTTTCCTGGAACTTGCTCTGTCAACCAGACTGGCCTCAACTCAGAGATCTGCCTGCCTCTGCCTCCCAAGTGCTAGAATCAAAGGCTTGTGTTACTATGCCCATCTTGATCCCATTAGTTAGGAGGCAAAGGCAAGAAGATTGCTGCAAGTTCAAAGCCATTCTGTTCTACATAGTCTACATAGCAGAATACATATGAGTCTACATATGTTCTACATAGTTTTAGACCAGTAAGAGCTGCATATGGAGACCGTTTAGAAAGCACCTCAAACTCAAACCCAGTCTTTTATCCAGTTGTGCTGTCCCCATTAGCTGTCCTCTGTCCATAGCCCCTCTTTGCACAGTTCTCAGCCTTTGTCACTACTATGCCACCCCGAGGTCATTCTAAAAGCCATATCATCAAGTACTTGTGAAGTGATGGTCTCACCCACTCACATGAAGTAGAAATGAAATAAGCTGACCCTTATTCCATCTGAAGACCCAGATAAAGTTTGCTCAAGATTCTTTAGAAACTGGGAAAGGTGAATATTCTCTAGTGAACATTCTCCCAAGAAACAATCAAGATGGAGAGCTTATGACAGGTTAAAACTTTAAAAATCATTTTTAAGATCTTTCAGACACGATGAATCTGAGCTAGGCTAGGTGCCAAAGGCCTCTAATTCCAGCTACTTGGGAGGCTGAAACAAGAGGATTGCCACAGGTTCAAGGCCGGTGCACACAGTGAGCTCCCAATCACTCTAGGCTGGATTGTGATATTGTCTCACCCACCTCCCTACCCCCGAAGGAAAAAAGATGGATCTGGAAGATTCTATTATTGTTTTTAACTTTATGTGTGTGTGTGTGTGTGTGTGTGTGTGTGTATGTGTGTGTGTGTGTGTCTGTGTGTGTGTGCACATGCACAAGCACATGTTAAATGTAGATGCCCACAGAAGTAATTATGAGCTGCCTGAAATGGGTGCTAGGAAGTGAACTCAGGTCCTTGGCAAGAGGAGTTAAGTGTTCATATCCAATGAGCAATCTCTCCAGGCCCTGTTTTGCTTTGAGTTTCATTTTTTGTATTGTGAGACAAGGTCTCATGTAGATCAGGCTAGCCTTGAACTCACTGACTTGCAGAGATTGACCTTAACCTCCTGATCTTCCTGCCTTTGTCTTCCAAGTGGTAGGACCATGCATGACAATGCCCAGTTTTGGTAAAAATCACTTTAAAAAGTAGTTTGATAACTTTAAAAAAGTCATTTTTTAAAAAATATTTATCCATTTCATATATGTGAATACACTGTCACTGTCTTCAGACACACCAGAAGTGGACATCGGACCTCATTACAGATGGTTGTGAGCCACCATGTGATTGCTGGGAATTGAACTCAGGACCTCTGGAAGAATAGTCAGTGCTCTTAACCCCTGAACCATCGCTCCTGCCCCTCAAAAATGTTTTTGAGATAGGGTCTGACTCTATAGCTGTGGCTGTCCTGGAACTTGCCTTGTATGTCAGGTTGGCCTTGAACTCACAGAGCTCCTCCTGCCTCTGCTTCCTAAGTGCTGGAATTAAAGCCATGCACCACCAACTCCTGCACAACTTCAACCTCCCACGAAGCCCAATGAGTCCATTCCCATATACATCCCAAAGACACTGAAGCTGGAAGCATTATTCATAACAGCTCAAACTGCAAGCAACTGAAATGTCTCCCTCCTGATGAGTGGATTCAGGAAGTGCACCCATGCCACAGAATATGATTAGCCATTGTAATGTCACAACCTGGATTAACCTCAAAATGCTGCTCAAAGGGAAAGAATCCAGTCCCTAAAGACCACATATTACACAATGGATCCAGAATGTGCAGACTGTACACTAGTGGTTGTCCATGGTGGGAAGGAGAGAAGGTACATACGGACTTCAGTGAATGGGGAGAGGAGGGGTCACTTCTTTTGGAGAGGTAAAAATGTTTTAAAAATTAGGTAATGGTGATGCCACACAACTGTGAATTTAGTGAAAGCAAGATCGTATACGTAAAAAAGATGAGTTTTATGGTCTGTGAATATCTCAGTGTACTGGCTAGTTTTGAGTGTCAACTTGACACAGGCTGGAGTTATCACAGAGAAGTGAACTTCAGTTGGGGAAGTGCCTCCATGAAATCCAGCTGTGGGGCATTTTCTCAATTAGTGATCAAGGGGGTAGGGCCCCTTGTGGGTGGTGCCATCCCTGGGCTGGAAGTCTTGTATTCTATAAGAGAGCAGGCTGAGCAAACCAAGAGAAACAAGCCAGTAAGAAACATCTCTCCATGGCCTCTGCATCAGCTCCTGCTTCCTGACCTGCTTGAGTTCTAGTCCTGATTTCCTCTGGTGATCAACAGCCATGTGGAAGTAAGCTGAATAAACCCTTTTCTCCCCAACTTGCTTCTTGGTCATGTTTGTGCAGGAATAGAAACCCTGACTAAGACACTCAGTATAGCTTTTATTTAAAACTACATTTGAGGGGCTGAAGGAATAGCTCAGAATAGTTAAGGAATAGTTAAGAGCACTCACTGTTCATCCAGAGGACTCACATTCATTTCCCAGCTTGTTCATGGCTGCTCATAACTCTAACTCCATCACTGTCTTCCGGCTGTCTGGGCACCAGACAGGCATGTGATGCACAGACATATGTGGGGCTCCCTGTAAGCATCACATCCAGAAGAGAAGACATCCACGTGAGGTAAGAGTGAACTCGGTTCAGCCTACTTACTTCGTAGGTGCTAGGCCAAACTTCTGGAGTCTCACACTGGGTGGTTTATTTAAACACAGGACAATTTTGGAAAAACGTTTTCTGATGATGATTAACTCAGTTCTAAGTATACAAACAAACTTAAGTCATGTTTACATTGAAACACTTCACATAGTACATATGGCTTCTTCCATAAAGATGGATTCTGTTAACTCACAAACAATGCCCAGCATAAGGATCTAGGGAACGTGATGGAGCCAAGATTGGCTCGGCCCTAAGATAGCATAGAAGTCACTTAGGCTATCCTAAAGCACAGATGACATCTCATAAGGATAGGTTCTATCAACGGAGTAGCAATGTTCAAGAACTAGGTGTATATATGGGGGAGGGGATGTAACTGGGAAAAATAAACATAATATTCTGGGGGATTTGGGTGAAGCTGGGCCCTACAGAGAGCAAAAGATCACATTCTTTTCCAGCATTCTCTGAGAAAGACAGGTAAAAATTTCCCTCCTTTGAAGAGGAAGCCTGTACAAACTCTGGCTTCTCCAGTGCTTGTCTGTGTGCACAAGGACCTCTGGTCCTCTGTAGACATATATGTGAAACAGTCAAAAATCAAGAATAAAATTGAGGCTGAAGGATATTTGTGGTGGTTTGAATAAGATTGGCCCCCCCAAAGGCTTATATGTTTAAATGCTTAGGGAGTGCCATTAGGAGGTGTGGCCTTATTGGAGGAGGTATGTTACTGGAGTGGGCTTTGGAGTTTCAAATGCTCAAGCCAGGCCCACAATCTGTCTCACTCATCCTGCTGCCCGCTGATCCAGATGTAGAACTTAAGGTTATCTCTCTAGCACTATGTCTGCTTGCGTGTTACCATGCTCTCCGACAGCATGACGGTGAAGTAATCTCTGAACTGTATGTACACCAAGCCTCAGTTAAGTGTTTTTCTTCTAGGAGTTGCTGTAGTCGTGGTGTCTCTTCACAGCAACAGAAGCAGGAAGACAGTATTGCTTGGTGGTAGATTGTTTTCCTAGCATGCTGTCGCTTGCTTCTTAGTACTGCAGGAAAAGGGAAGGAAAGGGAGGGAGAAGAAAAGAGATGGGAGAGGAAGTAGGTGGGGAAGGAGGAGGAGGAGGCAGAGGCAAAGGAAGAGGAGGAAGAGAAGGAGAAATGAGGGCGGGGGAAGAAAAGAGGGAAGAAAAGCAGGTTTCAAAATCAGGCATAGAGGCACACACTTCTAATCCCAGCATTGTGGAAGTAGAGGCAGGAGGATCAGAAGTTCAAGGCTATCCTTGGCCAGGTAGGCTACCTAGTGAGAACATCCCTGTTAAAACAGACAACAGCAAATAGCAGCAAGAGGTTTGTAAATAGGTTTGTAAATCTTACCTCCTTAACCACTTGCAGAATAAGGTTGTGACTATAGGATTGCCTATAAGATTTAGAAAACAGGGTACTTCCTCCCTCCTTTACTCCTGACCAGTCCCAGATCAAAACCACAGCCAGAGGTCACCACATTCATCCGGCTGAGGTTTTATAATAAGTGGCATTCGAATCTGAACTGTGTCCGTGAGCTGGTAAGTTAATAACTCGCAGCTGGTGTGCAGTTACGCCATTGAGGCTGGCGGGCATAGCTGGCGTTTGAGGCCGCGCTGAAGAGCAATTCACCACTGCTGCTGCTGTCAAGTCTTCATGTGACTCAGACTGCTAAGTTCTTTTACTGTGAGGTCATGCTCCTGACTTAGAAAGAACTAGCAATGAGATGTGTAAGGCCCGCAGTGGGCTGTGTGGATCATAGAGTGAGCCACAGAGCTCAGACTACACAGCCCACGGGAGTGCTGTTTATTCTCTAGTTCTAAGTTCAACTTGAATGTCGAAGAGCATGTAAGAAGAGCATGTAAGCCCCTCAACAGTTTGCCAGCAGTGTAGAGGGTAAGAGGCAGCAGGCAGGAGATGGTGACACACAGGCCTTTAGTCTTAGCTCAGGAGGCAGAGTCAGGAAGATCTGAGTTTGAGGCCAGGCTGGTCTACAGAGCAAGTTCCAGAACAGTCAGGGCTACACAAAGAAACCCTGTCTCGAAAACCAAAGAATGATGGCTGGAGAGATGGCTCAGTGGTTAAGACCACTGACTGCTCTTCCAGAGGTCCTGAGTTCAATTCCCAGCAACCACATGGTGGCTCACAACCATCTGTAATGAGATCTGATGCATTCTTGTAGTGTGTGTCTGAAGACAGCTGCAGGGTACTCATATAAATAAAAAATAAGACAGGCAGTGGTGGGTTATGGCTTTAATCCCAGCACTTGGGAGACAGAGGCAGGTGGATTTCTGAGTTTGAGGCCAGCCTGGTCTACAGAGTGAGTTCCAGGACAGCCAGGGCTACACAGAGAAACCCTGTCTTGAAAAACAAAAGCAATAAAAATAAAAATAAAAATAAATAAATAAATAATACATCTTTAAGGAAAACCAAAGAATGAAGCATATGACAGGGCTGGGAGACAGCTCAGTGGTTAAGAGCATATACTGCTCTTCCAGATGACCCGAACCCTTTTTATATTCTGCAGGCACCTGGCCTCAAATATATATGCACTCATATAGACACTCATGTTTTAGTTAGGGTTTTACTGCTGTGAACAGACCCCATGACCAAGGCAATTCTTATAAAGGACAATATTTAATTGGGGCTGGCTTACAGGTTCGGAGGTTCAATCCATTATCATCAAGGCAGGAACATGGCAGCATCCAGGCAGCCATGGTACAAGAGGAGCTGAGAGTTCAACATCTTCATCTGAAGGCAGACAGGAGAAGAGTAGCTTCCAGGCATCTAGGATGAGGGTCTCAAAGCCCATGCCCATGGTAACACACCTACTCCAACAAGGCTACACCTCCTAATAGTGCAACTTACTCACTGGACCATGCATATCCATATAGTTATATACACATAATTTAAAAAATAACTAAAATGAATCTTAAATGCAAGAGTTTGTACCTTTTATAATCCTACCTACAAGGTAGGATTACAGACTCCAATTTCTCCAGTTCTTACCAGCATGCCGGCCTGTATGTCTTTTTTAATCATCTTAGAGTTTGCAATATAGTATGTCATTGTGTTTTAGTTTTTGTTCATTTTTTAAAAAATTTCACATATGGGTTATTAGCCCAGAAGATCAGCATATACAAAGTACAAACCACAAACCACAAGAAACTCACGAAGAAGGAAGACCAAAGTGTGGATACTTCATTCTTTCTTAAAAGGGAGAACAAAATACCCATGGAAGGAGTTGTAGAGACAAAGTATGGAGCAGAGACTAAAGGAAGGACAATCCAGAGACTGCTCCACCTGGGAATCCTTCCCATATTCAGTCATCAAATCCAGACACTATTGTGGATGCCAGCAAGTGCTGGATGACAGGAGCCTGATATAGCTGTCTCCTGAGAGGCTCTGCCAGTGCCCGACTAATACAGAAGTAGAGGCTCACAGCCATCCATTGAACTGAGTATAGGGTCCCCAATAAAGGAGCTAGAGAAAGGACCCAAGGAGCTGAAGGGTTTGCAGCCCCTTAGGACCAACAACAATATGAACTAACCAGTACCCTCAGAGCTCCCAGGGACTAAACCACCAACCAAAGAGTACACTTGGTGGGACTAATGGCTCCAGCAGCATATGTATAGCAGAGGATGGCCAAGTTGGTCATTAATGGGAGGAGAGGCCCTTGGCCCTGTGAAGGTTCTATGCCCCAGTGTAGGGGAATGCCAGGGCCAGTAAGCAGGAGGGGGAGTGAGGTAGTGAGCAGGGGGTGGGGGGAGGGAACAGGGGTTTGTTTTAGTTTTGTTTGCTTTTTTTAAGATTTATTTATTTTTATTTATTTTCTGTGTATGAGTACACTGTAGCTGTACAGATGGCCATGAGCCATCATGTATGTGGCTGCTGTTGATCTCAGGACCACTGCCGGCCCCGCTCACTCCATCCCGCTTGCTCTTGCATAATTTACTGCAGCTGTCTTCAGGCACACCAGAAGAAGGTATCCGATCTCATTACGGGTAGTTGTGAGCCACCATGTGGTTGCTGGGATCTGAACTCAGGACCTTCGGAAGAGCAGTCAGTGCTCTTACCCACTGAGCCATCTTGCCAGCCCTTGTTTTTTTATTTTATTTTATTTTATTTTGGAGGGGAACCTGGGAAAGGAGATATTGTAAATAAAGAAAACATCTAAAAAAAAAAAAAAAAAAAAACAAAACTTGGTGCATGCCTTTAATCCCAGCACTTGGGAGGCAGAGGCAGGTGGATTTCTGAGTTGGAGGCCAGCCTGGTCTACAGAGTGAGTTCCAGGACAGCCAGGGCTATACAGAGAAACCATGTCTCGAAAAAACAAAAAACAAAACAAAACAAACAAAC
>JADRCD010183082.1:0-17919 GCA_019843815.1 Montemys delectorum
GAGGTGGAGATTCTTTATGGAAGAAGAGCCGGGGAAAAGATTGAAGGAACTGAAGGGGATAAACACTCCATAGGAAGACCAACAGGGTCAACTAATCTGGACCCCTGGGAGCTCTCAGAGACTGAGCCACCAACCAAAAAAACAGGCCCCTGGTACACATGTAGCAGATGTGCAGCTCAGTTTCCATGTAGGCCTCCAAACAACTGGAGCTGTGGGCTACCCCTAATGCTATAGCCTGACTGGAATCCATTCTCCAATAGCACTGTCTTGTCTTGCCTCAGTGGAAGAGAATGTGGCTAATCCTGCAGACTTGATGTGCCAGGATGGGGGATTCCTGGAAGGGGGGCACACTCTCATAGGAAAAGGGGAGAAGGGATGGGGAAGGGACTCTGTGAGAGGGGACTGGGAGGAGGCAGTGTTTGGGATGTAAGTAAATAAATAAATAAAGTCCAGGATGAAGGATACTTTTCATAGCACCTGGCCTATATAGTCTTAAAAGAATGCCACAAAACGTAACAATATCATTAGGTGCTATTTCACAATAATGGACCCCAGTGATACCAAACTGAGTACAATGCGTGGTTCTGAATTGGTGCTTGGAGCAGAAACAAATGTCCATAAACAACATTATTATTATTATTATTATTATTATTATTATTATTATTATTATTTTAAATTTCTTCTTTTTAAATTTTTTTAAATTAGGTATTTTCTTTATTTACATGTAAATTTCTCCTTTCCCAGTTTCCCCTCCAAAAAACAAACAAACAAAAACAACAAGAACAAACTCCTGTTGCCTCCCCCTCCACATGCCTGCCACCCCACCCTCTCCCACTTATTGGCCCTGGCATTCCCCTACACTGGGGCACAGAACCTTCACAGGGCCGAGGTCCTCTCCTCCTATTAATGATTGAATTTGCAATCCTCTACTATATGCATGCTGCCAGAACAATCAGTCCCTCCATGTATAGTCTTTGGTTGGTGGTTGAGTCCCTGGGAGCTCTAAGGGTAGTAGTTAGTTCATATTGTTGTTCATCCTAAGGGGCTGCAAACCCTTCAGCTCCATAGGTCCTTTCTCTAATTCCTTCATTGGGGACCATGTACTCAGTTCAGTGGATGACTGTGAGCCTCTACATCTGTATTAGTCAGGTACTGTCAGAGCCTCTCAGAAGATAGCTATATTTAAACTGGCTTGTCCTTCCTTCAGTCTCTGCTCCATAGTTAGTCTCTGCAACTCCTTCCATGGGTATTTTGTTCCCCCTTTTAAGAATAAATGAAATGTCCACATTTTGGTCTTCCTTCTTCTTGAGTTTCTTGTGGTTTGTGGGTTGTTCTTCCTGTATTCAAAACTTCTGTGCTAATAACCATTTATCAGGGAGTGCATACCATGTGTGTTCTTTTGTGATTGGGTTACCTCACTCAGGATGATATTCTCCAGATCCCTCCATTTCCTTAAGAATTTCATAAATTCATTGCATAAACAACATTATTAAGATAACTTGTCAGGCGGTGGTGGCACACGCCTTTAATCCCAGCACTTGGGAGGCAGAGGCAGGTGGATTTCTGAGTTTGAGGCCAGCCTGGTCTACAGAGTGAGTTCTAGGACAGCCAGGGCTATACAGAGAAACCCTATCTCGAAAAAAACAAACAAACAAACAAAAAAAAAAAACCAAAAAAAAAAAAAAAAGATGTCAAATTCGAATGTGGGATTGACTATGTGTGGATAACATGGTATTGTGAATTTCTTAAACTATGATAAAGGAAGTCTGTAAGAGTCTCCTTGGTTCCTTGACAGATACAGGTTGTAGTCTTTAGGCAAAAGGGTGTGGTGTGTACAATTCTTCAATAAAAAATAAAGCAAATACTGCAAAATATGATGGTTGGTGCTATAAAACAGTGTTGTGGTTGTTCTATTCTCGAAGACTTTTCCACACATTTGAAATTATTTTACAATCAGAAGTTTAAAATATGGTACACATATATCATGCATGCATGCATGCATACATACATACATACATACATATATACATACATTTATAAAGGCTATGTATTAGATTGCATCATTTGTAGAAAATTGGGGGAAACAAGATCATCATGTTAGTCAGATAAATCAGAAAGAGAAATGTTGCATATTTTCGTCCATATTTGAATCTACATGAAAAAGATGTGAAGGTAGCAGGACCTCTGTGGAGGGCACAGGAGAAAGGGGACAACAATACACAGCCGTGGGTTAGATCCACAGATGCTTGTCTATCTAAAAATTACAGACCTGAGGGGCTTTAAAAAATGTTTCTGAAAAACTACGGCTATCAGTTTTTTACAGGCTTCTTTTTGGCAATACAAAATAGAAAATCAAAACCACTAGCAAGATGGAGGGAGGGAGGCATTTATGGTCCAATGATGAGAAAGTTCTTTTCATAGGCTTTCGTTCGATGCCTTTACAAAGTAGAAGCCTCTCTGAACCTTCAGCCTCCCTCATCACACAGCTCTCACTCTACTGTGAAGAAGGCTGAATAATCCTGATAGTTTTAGGAGAAATTCTGCCATTTAAAGGGGACATAGTTTCAGTTACACAAGACGATAATGTCCTGGAGATTGTTGTATAACAATCAGAATGAATGTGATCATGTGATCAGCCCTAATTGTACATTCAAAAACGGTTAATAGTGTGAATTTTTTGTTCGGGTTTTTTTTTTTTTTTTTTGAGACAGGGTTTCTCTGTGTAGCCCTGGCTGTCCTGGAACTCACTCTGCAGACCAGGCTGGGCTCGAACTCAGAAATCCACCTGCTTCTGCCTCCCAAGTGCTAGGACTATAGGCGTGCGCCACCACCGCCCGGCTAGTAGTGTGAATTTTTTGTTATATACACATTACATTAATTAAGAAAAACTCACCGGGCAGTGGTGGCGAACGCCTTTAATCCCAGCACTTGGGAGGCAGAGGCAGGTGGATTTCTGAGTTTGAGGCCAGCCTGGTCTACAGAGTGAGTTCCAGGACAGCCAGGGCTATACAGAGAAATCCTGTCTCAAAAAACCAACCAACCAACCAACCAACCAAACAAACAAACAAAACAAAACAAACAAACAAAAAAAAAGAAAGAAAAAAAAAAGAAAAAGTCAAAAATTTCAAAGAAAGAAATTTCAGGTGATTACAGGATGGTACAACATGAACCAAACATAATGATTATGTTTTAATTATAAAATTTAATTTAATTTGTTTTAAAATTTAAAAAGATAAAGTTTAAAGGTTGGAAATGTGATAGAGTACATGTAGGGCACGCACAAGATGCCAGGTTTGACCTCCAGATTGACACATACATGCACACACACATGTACATACATGAACATACATACACCCAAGTACTTATGCATACACACATGCACACACATGTACATATATACACTCCTCTAAGAGGAGAGAAAGCAGAAAGAAAGGTATCTGAGATTATGTCAAGATGGACATCTCCTTAGAGAGTTTTACTGCACAAGAATGAGGAATATGATTATGTTTCCATAGAGAATCAAGTCAATTCTTTCAATAAATAAAGGAAATCAAATTTCCCTCCATGTTATATCAACCAAATCTAAACAGCCACACAACAACCTTTTCATATTCATTTTCATATTCATATTCATATCCTGCTCTAAAACACTATAGGGACATTTCTTTGTCACCTCCAATATGTATTTATTTATATATTAGAATCAGAAATAGACGAGACAGCCCTGAGTGGTGGACATATGCCATCTGACATCACAGATGGATTCATTTTAGTATATAGTCTGACAGTTAGGCAGATCATAGTTAAGACAATGGCTGCTAAATTGGGCTGCATATGGTAAACATAGATGACAGGAAATATTGACTATTATTTATTAAAATCACCATTTTTTTTGAGATAAGGCTTTTCTGTGTAACCATTTTGTCCTGGAACTCACTTTGTAGACCAGGCTGGCCTCAAATTCAGAGATCTCCATGCCTCTGCCTCACAGGTGCTGGGATTAAAGGCGTGCACCACCGTAATGAAAAATTACTAGACTAATGGTCTGATGAATGAATGGTCTGATGGTCAAATGTTAGATCTATCTTTACTCTTCAACTGGAGAAGAAAAGAGCAAGACTTTCCTCCTAACCATCTATATCTTTTCCCTGTAGACAGAATGTTGGTCCACTTTGATTTTTATTTAATAAAAAAAATCTTAAAGTTAATTTTAACTTTTATATTAGATTTATACACACACACACACACACACACACACACACACACACAATCACTAAAGGCTCATGAGTAAATAAAAACCATTCTGTCCCTTCATGTCTTTTACAGAGAATTTAGTATTTCTACTCATGGTCCAGGTTGGCTTGGGACTCATGCTAAGACTGCAGGTGTGATCAGCATCATCTGCTTTCATTTTTGTGGAGGGCACACAAGATTCTGAGTGGAAGAAAATAATCCTCAAAGTAGCTCTCTACAGAGAAAGAACATCAATAATCACAGAAAAGAAATCGATTTATATCTACCTCAATTACTTATCAGTTTAGGACCATCCATTCTGTGTTATGTGAGGCAGTGAAGAGCTAAGCCATTAAAAACTAAGAGCATATTTGGGAGAAAAAAATTCATTTAGAAAACTGATTGACAAGAAACACCATTTGGCTGGAGAGGTGGCTCAGCAATTAAGAGCACTGACTACTCTTCCAAAGGTCCTGAGTTCAAATCCCAGCAACCACATGGTGGCTCACAACCATCAGTACAGCTACAGTGGTACTCATATACATAAAATAAATAAATAAATCTTAAAAAAAAAAAAAAGAAACCACCATTTCACACTCTAAGCTGCTTTTGGAAGTACTGAAATGTGCTATTCAATTATTGAATAGGTTCTGGCATCATTGTTTCCAAAAGGGCTCTGAATAGACAGCTAGCACTTCTTTTGATAATTAGGAGTGAGGTTATGTGCATCATGGACAGAAATTCAAATGTAGTTAAGTCTTATATAGCTCTAACTAAACTCAACTCAGGAAAATCTAGGGGATCCTAACAGTGTTCCTAATGACAGAAGACTAGGCCAGTTTAAGAGGAGCTGTTGAACCGGTGTGCATAGTCATCCCTATGCATCTCTGTTTGGCTTTTATTGTGCAGTGGTCCTCATCTTAGTTGGAATAGTAATCCTAAAATGTTCCAGAATATTCCATTGCCTAATCTATGTAAACACTGCCCCTAAGTGTGGAATGTATCTTCTCTTCACTTGTTCCTTTATGAATACTACCAGGATGAATGTATTAACACATTTTTGCATGACTTTAGTGCTAATTTTAGGGTAATGGAATTTGTATTGGCTCTGCCAGTATGGTAATTTGACAATTTCACAAGTCGGAATTGGCTTAATTGCAAACATTTTAGAATTTCTTCTTCATTTCTGAGCACCTCTCTGTGGTAGTTCTGGGTAGGGACTGGTCAGTGTGGTAGTGAAAGCATTTAAGCGTTTAGAGCCACAAGTGTGTAACTGCACCCACACTGTGGAGGTCTGCTGTATGCCTGGCTGTCCGGACAAGTTCTCCATCAACTGCTCCTAGCTGATGGCTAGTTAACAGCTGGCGCAGAGTGGCCCAGTTGATATGAGGACAAAGAAAATGGTTGTTAAATGAGCAGAGATGGACACAGGCAGACATGAACAGGCCACGACTCACATCCAGAATCACCACTTTTGAGCACTTGACAAACTGAATCTCCTGAACAATGTGCTCAAATTCCCTTTTCTAATTATCGCAATGATTATTATCATTAAATTGCTTGCTGACTCAGTGACCACTCGCACTCTTCCTTATCCTTCTTTTATAGGATTTTTACTCTGTTGTGTACCATGTACAGTTATGGATGTAGATGACTGATTAGATACAGGGTTAGCAATCACTTGATAAAACTTTGTACTTTATGTTATCTAGTACAAAATCTCACATATGTGGAAGTAGTCAAAACTGTGTTAGCATTTTTCTCTCCTTGACATTTCTTTATGTTGGGATCCTTTGAGCTTCTCCTTTCTAGACCATTATAAATAGATAATATGTGAATGTAAACTAAATACATTCCACTGTGTGTTTTAGAATATCAAAGCACATCCTATTAATATTCACAAAATTACAATTAGTAAAAATAACTAACAGTTGATTAAATTTGGAAACATTAAATTAGTTTAGAAAATACCACCGATGCCCTTCTTAAATAATAAGCCAGCTTATTATATTTATTTTACACACACACACACACACACACACACACACACACACACACACACACAAAGTTAAATGATGTGTGCAGACTCTCTCCTTCCACCTTATGGGTTTCAGGGATTGAACTCAGGTTGTCAGCATTGGTAGCAAGTGCCTTTACCCACTGAGCCACCCACCCTTCCAATAAGCCAATTAAAAAATAAGATAATAAAAAATTGTCTTTAGTTTTGAAATAATTTTCCCAATGATTTTCAAAACATAGAAGAAGTCAGTCCTGTGTTTCTCGCCCCTGCTCTTTGCCTTAACCAACCCCTCTTCTGTGCTCACGAGCTCATGTGGTGCAAAGTTCACTTTATTCATAAGTCTGCTTGTCTTATTTAGTTTTAGGTCTCGAGACTGGATTCTTGCTGTTTTTTTTTTTTTTAACTTTTCACAATACTCTGCAAGTTGTAGGTATGAATACAAAACGATGAGCCCTAATCATTTCTTCCCTGCATCTAATGTCCTCTAAGTCCAAGAATGCCGAACCTTGAGGAAAGCAGGATCAAACTCCAGTTTTCAAAATGCAACTTTAACGTAGATGGGATGGTTGCTATCCTGAAGCCTTCACAAGGAACAGGTTTCCAGGAAAGCTTTCTCTCTTACTCCATGTGCTGCAGCTGCAGACTGACCCAGCATCTCTGCAAAGCTGGCGGGGGCAGGCGGAGGTATACAGGACTGCTGGCGGGGAGGGGCAGGCGGAGGTATACAGGACTGCTGGCGGGGGCAGGCGTAGGTATACCGGACGGCGGGGGGGGGGGCAGGCGGAGGTATACAGGACTGCTGGCGGGGAGGGGCAGGCAGAGGTATACAGGACTGCTGGCGGGGAGGGGCAGGCAGAGGTATACAGGACTGCAGTTCAGACACAGCTTTTACAGATGGAAATTATATAGGCTAACATGCAGTTGCCCTGCAGAAATAATGTTTTAAATAGGCTACATTAAAAAATGAAAAGGGAAAAAAAATCTAAAGAGCTTGTGTACAGAAAACAACACTGATGGATTTCCAGATCGTAGCTTATGGATTTCCCTAGGGTGAGGTAGCGTCTCAGAAGGAGGCCCTCCTCATTGCACTGTAAATGCATTGGTCAATTTTCAGGTGCTGTAAGTAAATCTCATGGATGCAATGGCTGCTGCACGGAAGTCTCACCTTCCGAAGTTTAGCTTCTCTAGGCATTAGTTTTCAGTCATTCATAGGAAGAAGTGGCCAAATAAACCTTTCAAAATAAAATAGGACACGTTTGTTTCCCCAGTCTCTTGGAAATCACAAATGGCTATATTTTTGTATTTTTTTCCTGTGTATTTTTTGAGAGTCAGAAAATGGTGCATAGAGACACATGACAAGCATATATAGAAGATCAAATGTGGAACCTTTTCTCACATGATTGGACATACTCTTAGGACAAAGTTGTTACCAGTGGCTTTTGAGATCTTGAGAAATTTTATGGAGATAAAATACAAACTAAATTCATTTGCATGGAGAGCATTTGAAGGGCTCAGATTTTCACAAAAAAGGAAGGAGACCAGTTGTGACTATTAAAGAACAAAGAGGTAAAGATACATAAAACAAAACGTCATCACAGTCACCGTCATCGTCATCACCATCATTGGTAGCAGTAGCAGCCACAGTGAGGAGATATATGTACATACACATAGGGAAGAAGAGAGGAGAATAAGAGACTGCTGAACCAAAGGAAGACACTGTCACTTTAAAATTCCAAGTTAAGGAAGAGAGTCAAGTTTAAATAATCTAAGATGCTATTTTTGAGTTCCCCCAACTCAGGTCTTGAACAGAATGTATTCAAGCCCTGTGACATTATCTCTTCTGTGTACAAAATCTACTCACGACATCTTGATGGCTGTCACTAAGAGAAGAGCTTTGTTTTACAGCCATAGAGTGGGAGATGGAGGAGGAGGAGGAGGAGGAGGAGGAGGAGGAGGAGGAGGAGGAGGAAGAGGAGGAGGAGGAGGAGGAGGAGGAGGAGGAAGAGGCAGAGCAGAGTCTTCCACAAGACAGAGTAAAATGTTTCTCTGGATCTAACATTTTAACATTTAGTTCCTGTCCAGTTTTTAATTTTCTTTTATGTTCTTGACAGTGATGGCTGAGGTGCATCATAGAGTTGTAGACTTGCCCGTCGCTTGACAGCATCCACACCTGCTGTGCCTGTGGGAATAGCACTGGAGGGTGAGATGCTCCATCTCCCTCAGCCCCACAAGACAGTACTGTTTTTAGGCTATGATTTTGGCCTACCATAAAAATCCATCATAACCCATGTAGTATGAATCTCCAACTTCTGGGATTGGGAGCAGCTGGAAAATTATTGGTTCCTTTTGTAAGGAGGGAAATTGTCAGAAGTAAGCTCTTAAGACTACTTTGGACAATAGGGAGGTTTTTTTTTTCATAATCTCAGTTTGAATGAAATTTAAATGAATTTGTAGGAAGCAGATCAAATTTCCTCCATTCCAAGGGAGAAATCCACACCAGGCACAGTGCGGTTTTCCAGAACCCTGTGCTTCTGAGTTTGAAATGTTTAGCAAATCCAGAGAGTTTTGAGGGCAATGGTTTGTGGTAAGTAAATTGAAGTGACTAAACTTTCAGTGAATTCTGCATCTCCTGAGGCTAAACGCTGAAGTATTAACCCCCTCATTCTCGTGTAAGTATGGTGTCTTATTTGGGGATGTGCATCTGAACTGTAGATTTCACTACGAAAATGCCAAACATGACAGAAGGCTTCTCTGCCTTCACTTTGTCTGTAACCTTATCATCTCATCCCAGAATATTCAACCAAGAGCCTGACTCTAGTCATTCTCTCCACTCCATCTCACCTACCACTGACAGATTTATTCCTTTAGCACAGCTCCTAATAGGTCAGCCCTCTTCACCAAATCCTTCGATGGCTCCCTCAAGTCTACTTTATTCGGTTTTATTACTTACTTTGACTCTTATGGCTGCCCATACTCCTGCAGACAAGCAGGTCTCCTGCTCTTGGTTCACTTGGTGTTGGTCACCAAATTTTTCTGGTTTAACACCGTCTCCATAGCCATGTACCCTTGACCTGGCCACTTCAAGTCTCGCCTCCCGGCCCTCTGGTCAGATGCATTCAGTTGTCTCTGTGGGACCTCATATTTCCCAATTAGTACTGCAGTAACTTAGCTTAGCAAGAAAAGTTCAACCCTTTTGAGAGACCCTGTAGATAAGACTATGTCTTGCTTACTGTGGAGCCTGGTTTTATTCCATGTACTGGTCTTTATTCCATGTACATGCCTAACACATACACACATACACCCTAACAACAACAAAATTATAAAAGTAAAAATTTAAAAAGCCTTATTGCAATGGTTCAGTGAGTAAGAGCACTTCCTGTCAGGTCTGACAACCCGAGTTCAATCCCTAGAACCCACAGGAAGAAAACAACTGACTGTCACAAGTTGTCCTCTAACCAGTACACATGTGTTCTGTCATGAACCTTCACACACACACACACACACACACACACACACACACACACACACACACTGAAGAAACTAGAAAGCCTATTTAAAAGAAGGAATGAAGGCATGGGGTGATTACTGTTTGCGATGCAATTTTTTCCTCACTAGCATAGGCATGCATTTGCTGGCTACAATGTAGGTGTGAGATTGAATTAACAGTCCAAAGCGGGTAAAACTCCCCCAGGTGACACACCAGTGACAGAGGTGACCCCTTGGTCAGAGGAGCTTGGGCCTTTGCTTCTTTTCTGAGCCTGGTAGATTTTCTGGCATGACTATAAGCTAATTTCTTTGACTGACTATAGATTAGCACTGCAATATCTTTATCCGTGAATCATCCTGGATGGAAACTTTACCTTTAAAACCTGGCAGGAAAGAACATCTTCACTTCTCTTTGGAAAGAAGGGCACTTGTAAGTTAGTTCTTTTTCCTTTGTAGGTTTCAAAGGTTGCTTTAATTCCATTTCATTTGAGTGGATCTTCTGAGTTAGATGTGCATGTAGTTGAGTTTAGTTAATTGCATCTAAATACCTGTGCCTATACCAGCAGAGAACTCCAGGTAGCTACTTGGGCCTTGAGATCGGCCCTCGATGACCCATGGTTCCATATAGCTCACAGTGACACTGTTGTGACCACAACTATTGCTCTTTAGGTAATACATGGGTAGGGAACAAGGCCCCATCATGATATTAGCAGTGGGCAAAGTGGTGTATTGTCACACTGGACTGCAGCAGAGAGAAGACTCACTTTTCTGTACTTGTTTCTGAGTCTATCTGCGAGAGAAACAAACCCAACACCAAAGATAGAGCAGGCACACTTGATCTAGAGCAGCACAGTTGGCTTCCTGTCGCCTAAGTCCAAGCATACTGGAATAGTAAGTACTGGGAACGATGAAAGCCAGAGACACAGGGCGTTCAGAAGGTGGGTCATCACATGTTTGTCAGAGCAGATAGCGAGGCTGGCATTAAGAGCCGCGCTTACAGATGGGTTTGGGGAGGAGTCATCATTTACTCCAGACCTCACAGCAGATAAGTAGCAAAGCAGGGATTCGAACCTGGGTCTGCCTGATCCTGAGGGTGAGGCTGTGTTCATTATATCAGGCACTTTACAGGAAGTGGGCAAAGAGATGGGTATATGTGTGAATGTAGCACAGGATCCTGTTTTTTTTTTTTGTGATAGATCAGAACTTAAAAGATTTCAAATTTATTTCTTTTAAAAATATGTGGAAATATAATGAAAAGTACAAGCGAAACGTGGAATGGTAGCTATTTAGGGTGGGTGGAGTGGTGGACACAGTGGAAATGGGAAATTATTATGCCGTGAGTTTAGAGTTCTGATCTGCAAAATGAAAAAGTTCTGTAGACCTGCAGTACAACATTGAACTTAGAGTGAAAATTCTATTCTGTACACTTTAAAAAAATTAAGAGGTTAAATCCCTTATGCTACTATATGGAAGCATTGTAAAACATAAACAGTAAAGAAAACGTCGACACAACTTAAGAATGAGGGTTTAAAACTCTGTAACAAAGAGTTGAGTGTGTGTGGAAGCATAGCACAGGATCCTGGTTTCTCAACTCATCAACTTTCTTTACCTCAAAGGTTGAAAATGAAATTGGTATTATTGAACAGGAATATCAGAGTGAGGGACAGCATAATGCTAATTGTGACAGACAACCACCAAAATAGCTAGAAAACAGCCAGAGAAAAACCTTCATGGCACAAATTGGAAGTGATTCTATGCATGTAACTTTCCTATTGCATTAAATGCACAAATGTAATATTTGGAAATAAATAATAAATCACTTGTGGGTTTTAAAATTGAAAACACATGTCTTACGGACACTGACTTAATGTGATTTGATTATTTTGTTGTTACCCAAAGAGAGTCATAGACATTGGTTAGTGCCTACAGCTTTGGACAAGACAAATGTATTTGCTGTGTATAGAGAGCAGAACAGCTGCTGGGGAGAAGGGCTGTGCTTGGGAAAACAGGCTGTTCAGAATAAAACTCTGACAGGATGGACGTAGGCATCTGCTTTAACCATTTTGAAGGCCCCAAATCTCCTAAAATTTATAGCCAGAGGGACACTGCCTGATGCTCCACATGGCCCATGGTCATGTTCATTTTTCTTCGGTCCTTTCTCTCTAGGAAATATATGCATTTTGTACATTGTCTAAATATTTCTAGCTATATTTATAATATTGAAGTACTATTCTAATCAGGGATAGGTAGCATTAATCTCTAACACTCTTTGGTAGTTCTCACGAGGTGCAATGGAAATTTTTGAGCTGTGAATGGACCATTTTCAGCTGTGTAGAAAACGCCCACCTACAGATACCCATTGAGCACTTACTTAACTCTGTGGAGAACTGAAGCCTTGAACACACCCTGTACAGAGTGTTGCAGGCTTTCTCTCCCTTAGGGGAACATGGTAGAACTGTCCACACCACTACTTTCATTGCAGTGAATAAGGAAGGTTTTAGCACAAAATATCCAGGAATGTGTGGGGCATGAGTCTAATGAGTGTTCCACTCTCCAGAGCATAGTCGTTTACTGGCCCCTCCTTTGATGGAGTTAGGAGTCCATCATTCTATAGCAACAGGGGTAGGATGGCGTCTGGGATATAAATGTGGGTGTGGGGTAGGGCAGAGAGAGCAAGAGGACAGACCTCAGAAAAGAATGGAGAAGGATGATAGAGGGGGGGGGGCATTCAAATACTCAGAAGTGGGTTTAGTGAAAGTCAGTTGGAGAAGAAACGTGAGGACTCTATGAGTTCTCATAATCAGTTCTGCTGGGATTAAAGACGTGCATCATCACGATTGTTTCTATTCCTCATCACAGTGTTTAGCCAGCTAAGAACTTACTGTCTAGATCAGGTTAGCCTTGAACTCAGAGAGATCCACCTGCATCTCCTCCACAAGTGCATGCTGGAATTAAGGTGTATGTTAGTACCAGACCCTATTATCTATTTTAGCAATCAGTTTTCTGATGCAATTAAGAGGTGGAGGTGAAATCATCACTGGGGTGAGCTGTCTGTGGCACAGTTTGATTCACGCATACATGCTAAGCGGAATTCCAAATGAGTTGAAACTAGTCTGTCTAGGTCCAGGCCCACCCAGCTTTTCAGCACCTAGGAGTACACCCTCTTGGTAGTGACAAGTAGCAGTCTGCCCTCTTGGTGACCTCATATGGTTGACAGATTCCATCGTGCTAGAGGATGGAGACTGAGGCCTGTGCTACTTGGAGAATATCTAGATCTTTTCTTCAGAGTGTCAGAGATATCGTGATGGGGAGTAATGGCCAGAAGTACAGTTAAGTTCGAGGCCCTTCACCTTGGAAAATTTTCATGATTCTTTCTCTTTTTTGTGAATGGCTGTGAATGTTGCGGTTGCAAATTTCTCAGTGTAACTTGGTCGAAAATCACTTAATATTACTCCAGGAGCCTGAGTTTCAAAGCTGTGCCATCAAAATGTATCCCTCAAGAAGCGTAGGTCACTTAAAAATGTGTGATTTTCTGTTGCCTGATGTCTAGTTATAGTGCATGTCAGATTTATTCAAAGTAGTTGCTTTGAGCATTTTGGGGCCCAAAGAGGATAGGAATCCCACAGGAAGACCCCCCCAGAGTCAACTAACCTGGATCCCTGGGAGCTCTGAGACTGAGCCACCAATCAAAGAGCATACATGGGCTGGTCTGAGGCCCCTGCACATGTGTAGCAGATGTGCAGCTCAGTCTGTATGTGGCCCCTCCCAATAACTGGAGCTGGGGACTATCCCTAATGCTATAGCCTGATTGTGGAATCCATTCCCCAACAGGGCTGCCTTGTCTGGCCTCAGTGGGAGAGGATCTGCCTAATCCGGCAGACACTTGGTGCACCAGGATGGGAGGATGCTGGATGGGGTGGGGGTGGGGAGGTGGGGGGGGCCCTGTAAAGGGGATTGGGTGAGGGACTCTGTGAAGGGGCATCAGGAGGTGGGATGTAAATAAAAGCTGAAGGGGTTTGCAATCCCATAGGAAGAACAACAATATCAACTAACCAGAGTTCCATACTCATGGAGGGACCAATGGCTCCAGCTGCATATGTAGCAGAGGATGGCCTTGTCTGGCATCAGTAGGAGGGGAGGCCCTTGGTGAAGTGAAGGTTTGATGCCCCAGTGTAGGGGAATGCGAGGGTAGGGAGGCGGGAGTGGGTGGGGGTACACCCTCATAGAAGCAGGAGGAGGGGGGATGGGATAGGAAGTTTCTAGGGGGGGAAATTGGGAAAGGGGATAACATTTGAAATGTAAATAAATAAAATATTCAATAAAACGAACAAACCAAGAACCCCAAAAAAACCCCAAAAACCAAAAAAAAAAAAAAAAAAAATGTTCTTTACCAACTTTAAGTCAAAAGAGAAGCTGAATGATGTCACAGCGATAACACTTCCATAATAACGAAAACGAAGCAGTATCACAATAATTTTAGAAGCTGCTTAAAGATCCTTTAAGCTAAACAATAAATATAAATGGCAAAGTGGCTTCTTCATACATTAGATAGTAATGAATAGTTTAAGACACAAATAAACCCTAGGGCTGTTGGGATTTATGAGCTGTAGGAGGTGTTACTCCCTGGAAGGCATTTGAGGAATGATGGGGAGCATTTTTGTTTGTCAAAACGATGGAAAGGGTCAGAATGGAATTTAGTGGAAGGATGCCTGACTCTGAGGCTCCAATTTATATATAAGCTGGAGGGTTTCTGTCTTCCTCAGCCCAGCAGCAGCCTCCCCTGCTCAGGAAGGTAAGCTGCAAATGAAGGCAGGGCAGTTTTAGCAGTGGATCATGGGGAACCCGAGTGCCCGAGCAGGGAGTATGGGACAGGATTTTTCCAAGCATTTCCCTCCAGTTTCGGAAAGGATCCTGACAAGACTGCCACAATCTTTAACTGGGTTCCATCACGGGACACATACTCATGTGTTTAAGGGCTTCCACATTCCCAGGGATGCTTCATGCGGGCATACATATGTGCAAATAAGCACTCACTCCTCTCAGGAGTTTCAACCTAACTCCTACACTGGCCTCCGACATGGCTTCCCTTATATTTGTTTACACTACTATTCTTCAGTATCATTCTTTAAATCCAATAAATTATAAAGTATGCATTGATCATTATTTATATGTTTTTTAAAATTTAGCATCAATAAAACAAACTTTTCCAGTATATGGTAAGGTAAACATATACTGATTAAAGCAAATTTATAAAAGGTTTGTGTAACAAAATATCTTTTTTTACTCTTGGTGGAATGTTACTATAAAGATTCAAAGGGTTGAGAAATAAGACTTAAGGATAGAGAACGTTCTATTGTGCTCTTTAATTATGTCCTTTAAAAATGAGGCATTTTCCTTTTATCAAAATACATTCTCATACATTTTGTTCATTTGTATGAAGTAGTATCTTCCTGTCGAGTCCAGGTTGGTCTGGAATATATTGTGTAGCCCTGGCCCTAAATTCAAGAATTTCTTGACTCAGCCTCACAAGTAATTAGACTGCAGGTAGGTACCATCATACCAGGCTTCCGTAGCATATCCTAAACACTGATTTTTTATAAAAAGTACAAATGATTCGAAGGTAGAATGGTGTGTATCTAATATAACCTGTATGCCGTTAGAGACTGCTTTCTCCATGAAGATACTAGCTACGGTGTGAATATGGTTTTATGTGGTTGGATAGGGCTTGGAGATGGTGCACTCTCCAAGAGCTGGATGCTCGGTCCTAGTGTAGCAGTTTTGGGTGATGAGACCTTTAAAGGATGGGTCTTACTGGGAGCTTGTTAGGTTCCTTCTTGCTTGTTTGTCTTTCAGTAGTCCACATTGGCTTTGAACTTCCTGTGTAGCCAAGGACAGGCTTGAACTTCTGATCTTCCTGCCTTCCTTCACCTCCGTAGGGCTTTGTGCCTTTGGGGTGAGCCTCTAGCCACACCCTAAGCCTTAGGTGGTGCTCATGGGGCTCTGGCAAGTTGTTGAGAGAAGGTTATTACAGCCAACCAGACTGGCCTCTCCCGCCTCTGCTCTTGTTCTACTGCAGGACCTAACCCTGAGGCCTCACTAGGGCTGAGCATACACTGCTCATTATCTTGGGCTTCAAAGCTGGAGAAAAGGAAACTGTTTTTCTTCATAAAGTACTCTAAAGTAGAAATTTCTGGTTTCTTTGGAGGTTCAGTTAGGTTCTAATGAGGTTTTGCTGGTTGATGAGCCTCATGGTTTTGTCTGGACTGAACTGCTGTTGCTGTTTCCTGTGTGGTATCTGCCTAGTGGACTGGACTGAGAGCTGGAATCACCCCAAAGAACTATTTCTAAACAGGTCCACTTCCCCTGCCATATCCTAAGAACCATTCTTTTCCACTGCCTCAGCTGGGCGGTGGGCTAATGCAGAGGTTGAGCCCTTATTAAAGTTGTGAAAGATACATGCCTATAGTACACAGCCTGAGTTATTTTGTGAAAACAAGGAAAGACAGAAAAAACATTCAGGATGATCTCATTATTGTAGAACATCTTTGTAACGGGGCAAACTCTCTGACCACTACTGTCACTGTGTATGCGCCATCTCAGTAAGAATAGAATATGCCATATATAACAACAAATCCTTTGAATGAGCATTTTAGACTATTTATTCAATAAATAGTTGTTAAGTCAATACACTGCCACGGGATTGCACAGGAATACAGTGTGCGAAGCATTGCTCTGAGCAGTAGGACAGTGAAATCCTTTTGTTGTTGGCAGTGATCCTTAGCCAGCATAATATAAACATGAAGGCAAAACTGATATCCATGCATTACGAAGGATAATGAGGAGGAGAGGGTATTGAGTCCTACACCAGTTAGATGGTTGCAGCTTAGCATTGTGGGATATGCTCACTGGATCCTCTCACTTGACAACTGCATTTTCTGTATCGAAACAATGTTACTATTATTTGGTTTATATAGTTTTTCTAATAATGTATTACTACCATGTTGATATTTTGCATGTTCTTTTCAGTCCTGTTGAAAACTTCATCCCCAATGTAAGTAGTAGAGTTGGAGAATTTTCTTAACTTTTCATTCCAAGATTTAATTTTTCTTATATAACTTACATTGCCCTTAAATCACCTTCGAGTTATTCTTTCCAATAATGCTATTGGTAGATGGTTACTGGAGCCACTTAATCATTATTTAAAGAAGTAAGGTACTCATTTATTAATAGTCTCCATTAAGACATTTAAAATTATCTTAAAAGGTGATTTAAGGTGTTGAGAGGCACTCAATAGAGAATTCAAAACTGTTGCAAAAGAATCACTGTCATAAGACTGTGATGGCACGTCTTATTATTAAGCCCATGTTGTGGGTGTTTCTTACAGATCCAGCTATTAGTGTTAGATGAGATTCACCCATTGTGTTCTTTAGTTAGTCATTCCCAAAGATCTGAAATAAGAACATACTGCTATAGACTATTCTCAAAAGCTCAGGTGGCTCCATTAGCCTTTCTTGGCTCAGTGAATAGAAATTTAATAACAAGAATGTTCAATTCTTCACAGGTTTGTTTTGAGGTTCCAGTTAACAACTGCCACTTAAAAGAATTCACTCAGAACCACTTGAAGACTGGGAGAAATTGTGAGTCACCCAAGAAAAACTGAGTTATGCTCCAATTAGCTCTTTTCTTTTCGTTAGGAGTTTTGAGTTATGCTATAATTCTTTCAAGACAAATTATCCATGTTTGGTAATTCTCAATTAAGAGAACATTCAACTGATTAGGATTTCCTTATGTCTCAATATAGTAAGCAACCCCCATTTTGAAAGGACATTTCCTGCTCAGGTGTCTTAATCTATTCAATTATATAAATGATTTTTTGCATAAATATTAAAAGAAATGACTTAGCAGTTAAAAGTACAATTGCTGGGAAATCATGACTTTGGATCCTAGCACCCATGTAACAAGCCTGTTCTGAAAATGGCTGTAACTCCAGTTCTGAGTGTCCAACACTTTCTTCTGGAGTCCACATCCACTCACACACACACACACACACACACACACACGTACTTACACTCAATATATGTGTACAGGTACTCACACAAGTAAACAAACAAAAAACCAACCAACCAACCAACTAACCAACCAACCAACCAACCAACCAACCAACCAACCAACCAACCAAC
>JADRCD010183091.1:0-12060 GCA_019843815.1 Montemys delectorum
CTTCCTTCAGTCTTAAGGAGCCAGTCCCTATCCCCTCTTTAGGATACTAAATCTTACAGGGTTTCTTCTGGAATAGAGTGTTTCAATTTTGAGAAAAATTTATACACACAATATCACAGTTATAAGTAAAGTAGACTATTAAATGACACATGTTTTTATCTTACTGATTTTTGACAATACTTAAAATATTTAGGTTCCATAGCCATCCATTGGACTAAGTACAGGGTCCCCAATGAAGGAGCTAGAGAAAGGACCCAAGGAGCTGAAGGGCTTTCAGCCCCTTAGGACGAACAACAATATGAACTAACTAGTACTCTCAGAGCTCCCAGGGACTAAAACTCCAACCAAAGAGTACACATGGGGGGACTCATGGCTCCAGCAGCATATGTATAGCAGAGGATGGCCTAGTAAGTTATCAATGGGAGGAGAGGCCCTTGGCCCTGTGAAGGTTCTATGCCCCAGTGTAGGGGAATGCCAGGGCCAGGAAGCAGGAGGGGTTGGGTGGTGAGCAAGGGTGAGGGTACAGGGGCTTGTTTTTGTTTTTGTTTTTATTTTATTTTATTTTATTTTTGGAGGGGATCCTGGGAAAGGAGATATTGTATGACAAATAAAGAAAACATCTAATAAAAAAAATTTAGGTTCCAAATTCACAGGCAATAAGGAATCTCATTTAATTACACTGAGAGAAGATGAGCATTAGAAGAGATTAGACTTTAATACAGCCTCCATTTATAATGATAATGGAGTGCCAGCCAAATTTTATACTCAGTTTAATCCACAAATTTCTTTTCTCTATAAAAGGGACATTATCCAAAATATTTATCACCTAATATATCTGAGAAAATTATCTAACTTATACAACAAATGTGTTAAGTACATATGTATATAATTTTCTTAATACTATAATTAATAATTATAAGATATACAAATATAAATTATATAGTAAAAATGGTAAAATGTAAAAATGTTTTTATTTAATATGTCATTTTATTAGAAAAATTCTGTGTAAAAGATAACATTAAAATATAAAAAATATGTAAAATTATTGTAGTCAATACTACTGATTACATATAAATACATATTCATATATAACTTATGTATTGACTTATAAATTTAATATAAATTTATATTTTATCATTTACATTTTTATATGAATTTATATTTATATAATTTGTGTAATGTGTGTAATTAATATCTAATATAGTAATATATAAGATACATATTTATTATTTTATATTTTATTATATTTTACATATTATATAATTTATTATATACTTATAATAGAATGTATATTAATATATTATGTATCATATGATTCACTTGCTTTCAATATGTATGCTAATAGCAAGTGAATTATTAGGGAATTACAACATCTAGCAACATGTCTATTTATTGTGCATATTTGTTGCTTCTTATTAAATTTCAGTTATTAATGCTGAAAATGTGAATATTTATTTCATATTTATTTTCATTTTAACATATGTTAAATGTCTTAATTTTGACAACATAAACTATATCATATATTCAAATACATGTCTGAATTTCAAATTTATATTATTTTTTATATACACCAATAAATAAGTTTTAAATTTCTACTTTTTATTTATACTTTGTTGTCCATCAACTTCACTCCCTGATTTCCACTTCATTTCCTATGAACTCCACACATTCTGAATGCCTGGCTTTTTATGAAATCTAGACTTAATGGTATCCTATGGATATATCATTTAACATTTGCTTACATATTCCTTTTTTATTCACAACTAAAAGCTGGTCTTATCATGTTTCCACTTGCTCAATACTTCAGCATTTTAAGTAATAAAAATGTGATATTTGTTGTTGTTTTTATTATTTCTGGTTTTGGTGGTTCAAATAAGATTGCTCTTTATAGGATCATGAATATGGACAATTCCTTGTTGTTCCTGAAGTAGTTTTGAAAGGCTTAAGGGATGTAAACTTGGAGAAAGTACTGGTGGTGTGCTTTGAGAGTTAAGGCCAGGCAGTAGTGGCACACACCTTTAATCCCAGCACTTGGGAGGCAGAGGTAGGTGGATTTCTGAGTTCGAGGCCAGCCTGGTCTACACAGTGAGTTCCAGGACAGCCAGGGCTACACAGAGAAACCCTGTCTCAAAAAACAAAACAAAATAAAACAAAACAAACAAAAGTCTGAGAGTTAAGGACTTTCACTTCTGGCTTGTAATCGCGCGCGCGTGTTTGTGTGCATGTGCTTGCCAAGCATGATTTGAATTCTCAGCTTGCTGCTTTTTCTGCTACCATGCCTTTCTTCTGTGAAGGTGATGGTTATTCTTTGGAACTATAAGCCTAAAATACACCCTACCACATAGTTGCTTTGTCATGGTGTTTTATCACAGCTACAGAAAGATAACCCATACATTGTGTAATGTGAGTAGGAATACTTTACCACATTTAGCTGTAAAAAAAGATTTCCATTAAGAGAAAGTTACAGTCTAGGAAAAATCTTATATGAACTTTAAGGAGTTGAACTAAGATTCAGATTAGGAGGACCAGCAGTCTCAATTAACGTGGACCCCCGAGACCTCTCAAACATTGGACCACCAACCAGGCAGCATACACCAGCTGATGTGAGGCCTCTAACACATATACAGTAGAGGACTGCTGGGTCTGGGTTCAGTCAGAGAAGATGCACCTAACCCTCAGAAGTTAAAATTGTTTAGGAACTTGACATGAAAAAGGAATGAGAAACTCTCCAGTTACAAAATGAACAAGTGCAAAGGGTAGGAAAAAATTACATAGCTCATATGTTTAGAAAACAGATTAGCCATGCAATGTGGCTGGTTTGCATTGACCATATCAGGAACACATGTAGATTCCTTTTTACCACTGAATGAAAATCCAGTTTGAGTTCATCAAAGCTGTATCCTGAAGACCACACTTATTTGAAACAAGACATCTCTATATCTGAAATGTACAAAAAAAGAAGCAAACATGTAAATTATGGTTTTATAGCAATATTACATTTTAATTACCACTTGTATGGTGGTTAGATATAGAGATCTGAGGAGATCTCAGAATTCTAATCAAGGAGTTGAGGAGGTTTTCTGAACTTCATCTAAGGCAGATATTCTGGTTAAAAACAGTTTCTTAAAATATAATACGTCTTACTAATTTGGACATTTCAGGAAAAGAAGGCCCTAAAGGAAAAATCATAAAAGAAATATTTAAAATAACAAATTTGGAAATAGTCACTGTCTATCAGGTAATTAAGCTTTTGGTCTACACGAAATGAATGGAAGCTGTAGAGCTCAAAGTAAAAAAGGTCCAAAGTGTTGCATCAGGGAAGAAATAGTAGAGACCCTCTATTCAATCAAAGTGTTAGCTGAAAAAAAAATGGCCCACATGAAATTTGAAGATATATATCTAGAGAGTTATGAAAGAATTCTAATAGAATGATATAAATTTTTTATGTTTTTTAACCTCTGTAACAGCTACATTGTTCTGATGAGTAAAATCATTAGTCTAATAACTATAATTAGTTATAATTATACAAAATGAGAATGTAATTTAATGTGTTCTCTATTTACAGTTCTCAATAGATCTCATTAATAGTGTTTATGAATAAAGTATTTATCTCTATCTTTAGACTATCTCTAAGGTCTTTGCAGAGACACCCCAGGATGAATATGAAGTGTTGATATATTTAGAATCAAAGGCTAGCTCCTGACAATTGTAATGATTTGTGTCAAACTTTATATATAATTGTTGCCTTAAAAATTTGAAGGGACATTTTCACATTTTATTCATTTTGTAGGAGAGTAAGTCCATAAATAATGTAGGAAAATGTAAAGGAATAATGTAAATAATAACAATGAAGTAATGTCTGACTATGTCACGGTTAATAACTTACAAGGAGATTAATTTATTTCCAATTTCATATTACATACTTTCTGTATTATTATATGACTTTAAAAATCTGATGGAATGTCTGACTATATTATACTTAAGAATTCACACAGAGATTAAATTATTTCAATTTTGTATTTCACATTTCTATATTTGACTTCTATTAAGAAACTAAAATTATTTTTACAATAAATTATCTTAAAGGATCACAATAAAAACTATTGCAATCACAATAAAAACTCAGTAAAAGATGTCTGTTAATTATATAATTAACTTATATTACATTAAACACAAAATTCTAAGCTTTTAAAATTACTAATAAGTAATTTGTTATGCTACAAAATAAATTATTCTAAATATTACAAATTGCATATTAGTTTTTGCAGCTATGAATCAACACTTTGTGAGCTTTATTAACCATTTTTAAGTATAAATTCTAAAGTATTACTTTGAAAAATATATGGGAAAAGTCGATCATCAATGGGAGGAGAGGCACTTGGTCCTGTGAAGGTTCTGTGCCCCAGTGTAGGGGAATGCCAGGGCCAATAAATGGGAGAGGGTGGGGTGGCAAGCAGGGGGAGGAGGGAGGCAATAGAGGTTTGTTCTTGTTGTTTTTTGTTTTTTTGTTTATTTGTTTGTTTTTTGTTTTTGGGGGGGTTTTTTGAGGGGAAACTGGGAAGGGAAAAATTATATGGCATGTAAATAAAGAAAATATCTAATAAAAAAGAAAAATATATGGGCACATCATGTTCTTATTGCTCTCATTTATGTTATATGTGTATCTAAAACACCAAGCATACTGAGAAAATCAACTTTGGGAATATTCAGGAGTGGGAATGTAGGGAAGGATGAGGGCAATATAGTCAGACATTCCATCAGATTTTTAAAGTCAAAAGGCATTGAGGAGTACTACCGGCCTCTCACTTTACATTATTGACCTAGTTGATATTCATTTTCTATTTCGAATAGTATTTTCACAAATATTACATTTTACTATATAGGTATATATTTTATTATATATTCTTATAAAAGTTAGGAAGGAAAATATTTATATAAGGTTAGTCAAAAGCAACAAATAAAACTATACGTAGTTTATTTTACCCATGTGATTGATGATAATAGTGATGATGATGAACTAAATAAACAGTCAAAAAGAGCCAGGAACAAATGGTAGGAAAAAGAGGAAATTATTAAGTCATAACAGGGATCATTTCATGGAAATAAGGGGAAAGAATCTGAGGAAAAGATCAATTGATAAAGTGCTTGCCCTGTAAATATAGGGCCTTAAGTTCGCATGCCCAGAATTTATCAACCATTTGCATGGTGCAAGAGCACATCTTAAATCCCAGTAGTAGGATGGTGGGTAGCACACAAACAGAAGGGTATCAGGAAAGTATTACGGGATTTCTTTGAAGAATAAGAAAAAGAAAGAAATCAAAATAAAGAACTAAATCCTCATAGAAGGAAAATTGATTTTCAGGAGAGAATTTCATTGGTTATCCAATAAAAGGTCATCAGTTCTAAAGTCATATTCATGTAGGCAGTGCTGAATGGATTTAGAAGGTTGAATTTATTTATTGATTTGTGATATGTAACACTAATTGATAAAGAAGAGGAAAGTGAAATTACAAACAGATTTAGATGTGGGAGGGAAGGAATACAGGAGAGTAAGATAAAAATGATATAATAAAAGCCTTTTGAAATAAGAGAAGAACAAACTTCATGCTCTTAAATATTCTTTAAAACATCCATTGTTTTGTTCTTCATTTTCTTCTTAGAAGGCATGTCGTCTTAAGCTGCAAGTCAAAGAAACCAGGCCACTATCTGGCCTTTTTCCTTCACAGTCTTTATTTCTCATTTTATTTCTTGTTTATTGAGCATGTCCTTTGAAACAGTACATTTGTAGTACAATTATTTATCACAGACATAGACACTTCAAAAGTCAAGCTTGATTTTTTGAGCAAAACACATTTCAAGTTCTATTAGACAATCCTATGTAGGAATGAAAAGCCTGATCATTGCTTCTCGACTATGCCAACAAACATTCATGATCATTCCCTAGACTTACTTCTCTAGAGTTTAAACTGAATGACTTCCAGTAATCCTCCCTAATTTGGAGAAATAATAGTATTTCATAAAGAATGTTCCATGAAGACATTTAAATCCCTGGATGGTTCATTTAACAGATAAATATAATTGGAATGTTTCCCTTATTTCTAATTTCAAGAAATTGAGCTGGTTCCTAAGCAGGAACAACATAGAATTTATGACTTTATGAAATAGTGAAGGAATAGTTGGGGGATGTATATGGTAATTGATTTACATATACAAAACATCAAAGAATAAAAGAATATTATTTTATATGGCATACAAATTTAAATTTTAGTTATAACATTCTATTTGCATAAAATATGTAAAACAAAAAACATATATTGAACAAAATAAGTTCCATTAACTTAATTTTCTTCTTTACCTCCAAAAAATTTTACATCAATAACTGCCCTCATATTTAGTAAAATTATTAAGAGTTGTATGGTTTTTGTCTTCAGCAGTGGGGCTTATCAGTTCTGGAGAGTAACTTACTATCTTATCAACACCCTGAGTTCTTTTATTGATTTCTCTGGGACTCTATTTGGCAAGCCACTGTATTGAATATAACACAGTCCCAGTACTGGAAGCTTCCAGTAGTGTCAACTGATAGAAATTGGGATTCTGTCTTCCGTATCATTAGAAACCTAATCAGGGTCACCTTGATATATTTTAAGGTGTTTACACTACATCACCTTTTTATACAATCCCTCAAATGCCCCTAAACTTTAGCAGGCTTTCCCCACATTTCTTCCTCCAACTCCATGTCCCTTCTTTTTCATCATCTGCTCCTCTTTCCCTAAGCACACCCACAGTACACCCATATAATCTATTCTAGTTTCCTCACCCAGGGAGGTCCATGTTAACCTAGGGGATCTAGGGATCCCCAACCCCTAGATCTTTACTCTACATCTTAATTCTCTGGGTTTACAGATTGTAGCTTGGTTATCATTTATTTAACTGCTACTATTTTCTTAAAATGTGAATTTATACCATATTTTCTTCCTAGTCTAGGTTATTTCACCCAGAATGATTTTTGTCTAGTTCTATTCAATCGCCTGACAATATCATGATGTCATTTTTCTAATACAGAATACTACTCCACTGTGTAAACATGCTACATTTTCTTTATTCAATCTTCTGCTGAAAAACATCTAAGTTGTTTCCAATTACTGACTGTTATGAATAGTGCAGCAATGAATATGGCTGAGTGAGGGTCCTTAGAGTAGGAAGAAATGTCATTTGGCCCTATGACAAAGATAGTATAGCTAGTCTTGAGGTAGATTGATTTCCAATGTTCTGAGGAACTGCCATATTCATTTTCACTGTGGCTATCAAAGTTTGCAGTCCCACCAGCAATGGATAAGAGTTCCTTTTATTCCTCATCCTTGATCTTAAGCAATATGACAGATGTTAAGGTGAAATCTCAGAGTTGTTTTGATTTGCATTTCCCTGATGGCTAAGAATGCTGAACATTCGTTTGTTTCTCAATCATTTGAGTTTCATGAATTTAGAATTCTCTATTTAGATATGTACTCTCATTTTAATGGATTACTTGATTATTTGACATATAGTCCTGAGTTCTTCATAGATTTGGAAAATAGCCTTTTAGTAGAGGTGGAGTTGCCAAAAACAACAACAACAGCAGCAGCAGCAGCAACAACAACAACAACAACAAAACCTTTCTATTTTCTAGGCTGTCACTTTGTCCAAATCAATGTACTTTGTTTTACAGAAGCTTTTTTAGTTTCATGTGGTCCTGTTTATTGATTGTTGTTCTTAGTGTCTGTGCAATGGTCTTCTGTTCAGGATGTTTTCTCCTGTGTGTGTGAATTCAAGGCTATTCTCCAGTTTCTCTTCTACTAGTTTCAGTGTATTTGGTTTTATGTTAATGTTTTTAATCAATTTGTTGTGCAGGCCAATGGTTATAGACCAGTTTGCATATGAATCTATTTAGATCTGTTGTGGAAATATGGCATACAGTTTTACCAGCATGATTTGCTAAAGATGCTCTCTTTTTTCAGTGTGTATTTATGGCTTTTACATAAAACATCAGATGCTCATTTTGTGTGGATTTAGTTATGGTTCTTCAACTCAATTTTATTGATCAGTGTTTCTGATTTTACATCACTATGATGCTGGTTTTAATACTATAGTTTTATAGTACATATTGAAATTGGGAATACTGAGAGCTACAGCATTTCCTTTATTGTTCAAGATTGTTTTAGGTGAGCAGGTTTTTTGATTTGTCCATATGAAACAGGAAATTGTCATTTCATGATGTATGAAGATATGTGTTGGGATTTAAACTGGGAGTGCATTGGTGCTATAGATTGCCTTTGGTAGGATAGCCATTTTTTTTTTTTACTGTTTTTAACAAAACTTGTTACTACTGAGCAATCACATTTTATTCTATAAAAATAACCAATTAAAGATTGACTAGTTAGGTTTCCAGATCAGGTACAAGGAATTTTCTGAGATTCTTGCAATCTATAGTGTATTTATGGGTCATGATAATTGTGTGTTAAAAATATTCAACACTTTAGCCTACTAAGAAATAGAGTCTAGATACAGTTAACTAAACTTTCGTAATATTTTAAATTTGTTCATTACATTTTTTTTGCAATCATTTCGGTCATTAACACTCAAATTACACCATAGGATGTTAATTCTTTATAATAGTCCTTATGAATTATTTGTTGTATAAATATAATATTTAATTACAATTAAAATGAAGGTTAATTTGAGGTCATACATTTTACAAAAACAATCATAAAACCACCTAGGACTTCTCCAGTAGTGTCAGCTCTGTGGCAAGTTTCTACTTCTGTCATGTTAATTTTCTGTAAAGACACTTTTATACTTATTTTTTAAATTATTATTTTTGTATGTTAGTTTTGTATTTCGTTTTAAGTTTAAATTTGTGTTTTAATTACAACATTTCTCCCTTACCTTTCCTCCCTAAAGCCCTCCCATATATCCCTTTTTGTTCCTTCTTAAACTCATGACCTCCTTTTTTTTATCAGTTGTTATTGCATGAAAACATGTATTTATCTCTATACCATACATATTATACATATATTTATATTTTTATATAATTAGTTACATATCAGGTTAATATATAATATAATAATATATCATATACAATGTAATATATTATATAAAATATACATAAATAAAATAAACTACATATAACTTAATATGACCTATTGTGTTCATAAACCCAGGAGTCCCTACTCAGCCTTACACAAAAATCTATAGGCAACCAAGTAATTTTGGAAGCATAAGAGGTTGTTATTCCCAGGGAAGACCACGTGAATTTTTTTCCAGTCCTAGTCTTCCCTGAAGAATACACACAAAATTAGCATTATATAACTGAACAGATTATATGTATAGATAGCCTTCTTTTAAGTAACTAGATTTGTATGATGTATGAAAAGATGTATAATATAAAATTTATAAGTTAATAATTTATAAACAATAAACTAGAGTTTTATAAATGTATAAATTTAAGCACTGAGAGTAAAAAATAAAGACAAAAGTTTTTTATAACCCTAGATCATTTTAATACAATTCACATTTCTTATTTTTTAACATAGAATTATTTTTTCTTTTTACTCTTTTATTTTTCCTTAAATTATATTTTAGGTTCTATTGTATTGTGATGAGAAAAGTTACATTATTTCAATTTATCTGAATGTGTTAACATTTAAAAACATATTTTAAGTAAATAGAATTAAATCACATTCTTGTTTCCCTTTAATACATACAATATCTTCTTTTGTCATATTCTTTAAAATTTATACAATATTATAACAATAAAAATGAGTATTATAAAAGTTGTTTGATATAAAACAACAATCAATTTAACAGTCTTATGTAGATGTTTGTCTATAGCAATACTGAAAACACATATGTTTTTCTCAATATAAATTTTAAATAACTCCAAACATATTAACTGTATATTTCAAAATAATACATCACTATTAGTATTTTCTTAAATGAACATATATGAAGTCTTTTGTTTGTTTGTTTGTTTGATTTGTATTTAGTAGAGTTTAAAATCTTGTGTCTTACTGTGGTACAAGCCCAAAATAAGAACAATTTTTAGACATTGGATTTCATTGTAATAAGGCTGTACTTCTATGACCCTCACATCACCAAGTGATTTTACCTCCATTGTAGCTAAGCTGAGAGTTGACAGTCCTGCTGCTCCAAGAAATGAATTGTAGGCATGATTTTTGGATATAGACTTCCTGATATGATCAAAGCTATTTGACTTGAGTGAATGACTTTATTCTCAGCCCATAGAGAACAGGTTACATTCATTTAGGAAATGGTGTGTGTATTAAGATGGTCTATCTATAAAGTCATTCACCAACAGTTTCAATGAATAATGATTCTGCTTGGAGAGTGGCACAGACATTAGGTGAGGGTAAGAATCTGGTTCATTGTCTGTGATAATTTGGAAAAGCATTCATCTTGGAGAAAAAGTAACTTATAAAGTCCTCTTCTTCAAACTTGATACAAGAGTTACAAATGTCAAGCAAAGCATTCAGTCTCACTCTTTGTTGTTTTCTTACAAGCCTTCTCCCAATTTGATTGTCTATGTTTCTTTTGGGTATATAAATACTTTTGAAGTATGTAGGCTGTTCCCAAAACCATAGTATAATGTAAAAACATACAATAAACAATACTACTAATAGAAAGGCTAAGATAGAAGCAAGATTTCAAGACAATTATATTGTACACAGCAAGACACTGTCACATACAAAGAAGCTGAAAGTATATATGGATTATATAATATTGGACCTATTTCTCCAAATTAGAGAGACCATTGGATGACAGTCAACAAATTTTTAATTCCTCATAATTTTGGATTTCAATCTATAGAATATGTTGGTAATATTAATTTTCATATTAAGATATTAAGAAAAAGTAATTGTTACTTCCTATTGTTTTTGTTGTAAGAGGTGGAATTAGATTTGTATTAATTTGTTGAAAGATTACTTTCTTGCTTCTTCTAGGGTGTCGTTTTGCTCCTTATGTTGATGTTTTCCATCTATTATCCTTTGTAGGGCTGGATTTGTGGAAAGTTATTGTATAAACTTTGTTTTGTCATGGAATATCTTGTTTTCTCCATCTATGGTAATTGAGAGTTTTGCTGGGTATAGTAGCCTGGCTGGCATTTATGTTCTTGTAGGGTCTGTATGACATCTGCCCAGGATCTTCTAGCTTTCATAGTCTCTGATTAGAAGTCTAGTGTAATTCTGATAGGCCTGCCTTCATATGTTACTTGACATTTTTCCCTTACTGCTTTTAAAATTCTTTGTTTAGTGCATTTGGTGTTTTGATTACTATGTGACAGGAAGAATTTCTTTTCTGGTACAGTCTATTTGGAGTTCTGTAGGCTTCTTTTATGTTCATGGGCATCTCTTTATTTAGGTTAGGGAAGTTTTCTTCTACAATTTTGTTAAAAATATTTACTGGCCCATTACCTTGGGAGTTTTCTCTCTCTTCTATACCTATTATCCTTAGGTTTGGTCTTCTCATTGTGTCCTGGATTTCCTGGATGTTCTGGGTTAGGAGCTTTTTGCTTTTTGCATTTTCTTTGACTGTTGTGTCAGTATTTTCTAAGGTGTCTTCTGCCCCTGAGATTTTATCTTCTACCTCTTGTATTCTGTTGGTGATGCTTGCATCTACAACTAGTGATTTCTTTCCTAGGTTTTGTATCTCCAGGGTTGTCTCTCTTTCTGATTTCTTTATTGTTTCTATTTCTAGTTTTTGATTCTGGATGGTTTTGTTCATTTCCTTCACCTATTTGTTTGTGTTTTCCTGTAGTTCTTTAAGGGATTTTTGTGTTTCCTCTTGAAGGGCTTCTAGCTGTTTACCTGTGTTCTCCTGTATTTCTTTGAGGGTGCTATTTATGTCTTTCTTAAAGTCCTGTATCATCATCATGAGAAGTGGTTTTATATCTGAATCTTGCTTTTCCTATCTGATGGTGTATCCAGGACTTGCTATGGTGCGAATATTGGGTTGTCATGATGCCAAGCAACCTTGGTTTGTATTGCTTATATTCTTACACTTGCC
>JADRCD010183094.1:0-12539 GCA_019843815.1 Montemys delectorum
ATAAATAAATAAATAAATAAATAAATAGAAGAGGAATAGTTAGTTATATTTGTTGGAGAAGTGTATACAGAGTGCCTTGTGTGACCCATTAGTAAGGTTAATTTTACTGCTCTTTATTCTAACTGATTATTTCAAAATGAATAATCAAATTATCTCATCAATGAAATTGAAAGGCATATTATCACCTGTTTGATAAGGACTCTCAAATTGAATAATATTAATGGGTTTAAAACGAAGCCTAGGGAAAGATTACTGTAACTTTAAATAGAAATATTATCATGACGTGAGACCATAGACTGGGATTTCTTAACAGAAAAAAAAAAAGTCAACTTTTCTTTAAATTGAAAATGAAATAACTCCTTCAGTCTTTCTCCATCTCCTCCATTGTGGTCCAATTGCTCAGGCTGATGATTAGCTGCAAGCATCCACAACTGTATTAGTCAGTTTCTGGCAAAGCCTCTCAGGAGACAGCTATATCAGGCTCATATCAGCAAGCACTTCTTGGCATCAACAATAGTGTCTGGGTTTGGTGTCTGGATATGGGATGGATCTCCAGGAGGGGCAGTCTTTGGATGGCTTTTCCTTTAGTCTCTGCTCTACTCTTTGGTCCAGTATTTCTTTGGACAGAAACAGTTATGGTCCCATCCCTCAACCAGGGGCCTAACCCCTAGATTTGGTTTCTTCAGGTTCTCTCTCTCCTTTGTTGGTTATTTCAGCTAAAGTCATTCCTGTTTGATCCTGAGAGCCTGTTGGTTTACAATCCCACAGGAAGAACAACAATATCAACCAACAAGATCCCTCAGAGCTCCCAAGGACTAAACCACCAACCAAAGAATCCACATAGAGTGACCCATGGCACCAGATACATATGTAGCAGAGGATGATGGCCTTATCTGGCATCAGTGTGAGGAGAGGCCCTTGGTCCTGTGAAGGCTTGATTCCTCAGCATAGGGGAATGCTAGGGCAGGGAGGCAGGAGTAGGTGGGTGGGTGGAAAGCACCATCATAGAAACAAAGGGGAAGATGGATGGGATAGGAGGGTTGCAAAGGGGAAACCAGGAAGGGTGAATAACATTTGTAATGTAAATAAATACATTAACCAATAAAAACATAAAATTAAACAACTTCCAACAATAGTCCTTTTTACCCTGTGGAAGAAAATATGCGTATGCACTTTAAAGAGCATTTTGCAAGGTTTGCAAGTAATCATCAGATAAACGAGTATTTTTGAAAACACACATATAGAATTTTGCGGGGGGAGGGTTGCAGTTTGTTTTGTGTTTTGCTGTCATTATTGTCGTTTGGGAAAGAGTTTCCTTGTGTAGCTCTGGCTGTCTGGAACTAATTCTGTATTGTAGACCAGGTTGACATCAAGGAGTACTGCTTTTTTATGCTTCCTATATGTTGGAATTAAAGTCATGCCTCACCACATTCTGCTGTAATAAATGTTTTATTACATTTATTTATTACATCCTATTGTAATAAATGGTAATTTGTTGGTCAATTGATTAATTTATTTCTAGATTTTTGAAAAAAACAAGCTCACAGTGATTTCTCTGATGACTGTCCTATTTACTCTCCCACCAATAGGGCTGGATGTTCCCCTTTTCAGTGGCTTCACCAGCATGACTGTCAAGTTTAAGATATTAAGGTAAGAACAGGAGTAACTGAGGGTAAGTGGAAATAATGCCTATGGTATAAAAGTAATTTTAGTCTTTGTAAACAAGTTTGTGATTATTTCTTAACGTATCATCATGCATAACCTAAATTGATTAAGCAAAATTATGCTTAAACCCACTAAAAACCATGGTATTTTTTTAAGTTCAGCTTCTACATTTGTCGAAGTAAACAGATGATACATTGAATAGTTAAGCCAATATTGTAAACTAACATATATATAAAGCAAAACTCAAAAATTAACAGGCCTTTGGCCTATTTAGAATGTAAAATTTGCCTATTTGGTATTTCAATTTTCTAGAAAAATGACTAGTCCCTATATTTTAGCATATATATATATATATGTTATTGTTTATATGTATATAAACAATTATCAGGAAATATGATCATCTAAATAATTACATCATATTTGGCAATTGTATTTTGTTTGTACCTTTAAACTAACAAGATAATAGTTGTTAAATGTATTTATTTAAGGTACATGCAACAAAATCTAGTATTTAGAAGGATAGCAGCTGTATATCTTAAGTAGCTCTTCAGTATGGAATTTCTTGAGGTTTTTTTTCATTTCTAGCTGATATTTCCACGAACAGTATGCAGTGCAATTACATAGAACAGCAGCATTCATCTGGTATTAAGAGCAAAGAAACAAAGGATTGAATTGCACTGTGCATACTTGAATGCACAGGGCACTTACATACTTTCCTTTGAGTTTTATGTTTATCTTTTCTGTTGCGTTACAAGGTTAGTAAATAGGAAAATGTAATTTCTGCTTTATTGGAAAGTGGGTCCTTGAGGTACCATCCTTCAGTCATCCATTCCTCATGTTGTCTCTCCTTTGTTTTCTTATTTGAACATTGACAAAGCTAGGGCCTCTGGGCATATTCGGATCACACTGAAGATTTACGCTAATATTTAATAGTTTTCATTTATTCCTGCTTGCTTGAATACTATAAATCTCAATATAATATATAAAAGTTGTAATTTTTAAAATTGAAAATGGTTTGGAAGCCAACCCCAAGGTTGTAGAGAGAAGAAAACACTGCTGACATATATGCCTCAAAAGCTGCGTAGTGGAAGAAAGGAATAAAACTGTTGAAGGAGAATTAGCAGAAGGAAGGAAAGAGAGCCAAAAGAAGGTAGCGAAGGAGAAAACACTAGTACAAAAAGACAATAAAAGGGAAAATCAGTAAAACTTTCTAATTGGAATCTCAGATAGTTTGTTGACAGTTGTGAAAGAATTCTATTACATCTGTATTTTAAATTAGGGCACATGATAAATGATTAGGCACTGATTATAGGAAAAGACCTAAGATAAGAACACAATATTTTTAAAAGGATTAAACCTTACATATCCTGTACATTGTTTAAAACAAAGGCTTTTATCTTATATCTATGAACAAGATATGGATTAGTCAAATATTTAAATGAAAGATATAAAAAAACTGTTACTACATATACATATTATATAAAGACTAACAGAAGGAAGAAAATACTGGTTAAAAATATATTCTGAAGTATTTTATACTTCTTATTTTGTTAATGATTCGGTCATTGTATAAAGTCAGCATAACATTCACAAATAGCAATATTTCTTGAATATTGATTTGTATATTTTGAACTTAAAGTATTTTTCATATATGAAATTGGATAATTGGGGCTTGTTATATAAAGCATAGTAGCATGCTTTAGAGTATATAAACTTAATGACAAATTAGCAGACAGCTGTAATTCTGTCTTCTATAAGGAGTTTTGGCTATAATTCTGTTAGCTAAGGGAAGGTTTATCTTTCTCAGAACATTCTGTTTCTTTCAATAAACCATAGCATTCAAATACCACAATTACTAAGAATTAAGACTGACTTATATTTATTTGTATTTGTGGAGTTAATAATAAGAACTATCCATTTACTTAAAGGAGTTTGCAACCCCATAGGAAGAACAACAATATCAACCAACCAGACCCCCCAGAGCTCCCAGGGACTAAGCCATCAACCAAGGAGTACACGTGGCTCCAGCTGCATATGTAGCAGAGTATGACCTTGTCAGGCATCAATGGGACGAGAGGTCCTTGGGCCTATGATGGCTGAATAGATGCCCCTGTATAAGGGAATTGAGAGTGGGGAGGTAGGAGTGAGTGGGAAGGTGGAGGAACACCCTTATAGAAGTAGGGGAGGATAAGAGGTTTCTGGGAGATGGAGAAAACTGGGAAAGGGGATAATATTTGAAATGTAAATAAGGAAAATAACCAATAAAAAAAGAATGTCCATAATAATAGTATGGTTAGATGTCATGAAAAGAAAATAGCTGTTTTGTGCCTCAAGAAAAATAGTGTGTTTTTACGACTATGGTTCATATAGTTTGAAATTGAATGTATTTTTCCTAAAGAGGTATTCTATGCAATTTTATACACATACACACATCGTATATAACACACACACACACACACACACACACACACACACACACACACACAAACATGTGCTTAGACCACTTTAAGTAAAACAATAGATCATTTTAAATAGGGTAGACATGAATCCAGTGTTGTACCATAAAAACTTAAAGGTAGAAATTGGATGAAATCATTAGCAAGGAAATGAGGGAATTTTATGAAGTTTCTCTTCTCTCTTTAAAACACCTTCATTTGTGAGTTCGTATCATCATAAATTTTGCAGGCAAATGAATGGAACTAGAAAATATCACCCTGAGTGAGTTAACACAGACCCAAATGAACATGCATGGTATGTACTCACTAATAAGTGGATATTAACCAAAAAAGTACAGAATAATCAGGATACAATCCACAGAACACAAGAAGGGCCCAAGTGAGTAACAATGCCTCTCAATCCCACATAGATGGGAGAAGAAAGCAATCATGTGTCAGGGATACAAAGGGAGGGAGGGACCTGGGTGGGAGAGAAGGAGGGGAAAAGGGGAACATGACCAGGTACTGGAGAGCAGGACTGAAGCCATGAGAGCCAGCAAAAAGAATGGAAACAGACAACCTCAGAAGGTAGGAGGTGATGGGACCCTCTAGACTGTGCCAGAGACTTGGGAGGTGAGAGGCCCTCAGGACTCAAAGGGAAGGACCTTAGATGAAATGCCCTGCAGTGGGGAGAGGGAACTTGTAGAGTCCACCTCCAGTAGAAAGACAGGACATGAAGTGGAGGGATGCCATCTCATAGTTGAAATCTCTGACCTAGAATGATTCCTATCTAAAAGAAATGGAGGGACAAAAATTCAGAAGAGACTGAAAAGAAAAGAGGTCCAGTGACAGGCCCAAATTGGAATCTATCTTAAGAAGAGGCTCTAAGTCTTGACACTATTATTAATGCCATGGTGTGCTTATAGACATTAGCCTAGCCTGGCTGCAATCTGTGAAGCCTAACAAGTAGTTAACCAATACAGATGGAGATAATTACATCCAACTAATGGACAGAAGTTGCTGTCCCCTGTGGTTGAATTAGGGAAAAGCTGGAAGAAACTGAGGAAGAAGGCAACCCCATAGGAAGACCAACAGTCTCAACTAAACTGGACCCCTGAGATCTCTCAGACACTGAGCCACCAACCAGGTAGCATATACCAGCTGATATGAAACACCGACATATATATAACAGAGGACTGCCTGGTCTGGCCTAAGTGAAAGAAGATTCATTTAGTCCTACAGAGACTTGAACCCCCAGGGAGTGGGGAGGTCTGGTGCGATTGGGGTTGGGGGTGTGTGTGGACATTCTCTTGTAGATAGTATGGGATAAGGAACATTAAGAGGGTGAACCAGGAGAAGGATACTGACTGGACTGTAAAAAATAACATAATAATAATAAAATTAGCATGAAAAATAGCTTCATTTGTCTTTTTTTTTAGAACATCTTTTAAGTTTCTTAAATTACAGGAAGAATATGAAGCATCCTATAAACTTTTAATAATATCATGAAATGAAAATGAAATCATCTAAAATTAAATGAATTAATTATTACTACCCTAGTCTCCTCATGTTTCCAGAAGACAAGAAGGTGATAGGACAGAGGTCAAATCATATTCCAATGTGTCTTTGGAATTCAGTCATGTTAGTTTGAATCCTTCATTAATCCAAACTACTACATGAGCTATGCAAATTATCTAATGGATTTTTATAGTTAGATAGTTTTCTGAGATTGTAAAGTTTTAAAATAATAAATTATAACCATTAATGATAACAAATAATGAAATAAAGTAAATGAAATTCACTCTCATGGTTATTGATACCAAGTACCAATGGCTAAAATTCTTTTCATTTACTATAGGTATGAGTGAGAAACAATTTCAACCTTTATTTAGTGGATATTTCTGGAGGCTAAAAGATTTCTGAATCACACTTTTTGGAACACACATAGAATTATGTGTACTCACGAAAGAAGAGAAAAGGTAGTTCCTGCTTTTCCACTAAAATACTACTTACAGTCTTCTATGGGGCAATAGAAACAAATGGGTTGAAACTAAGCTGGTATTGAATACAGAATTTTCATATATGAATGATCATTTTTCACCAGTTTGAAAAAAATCACTTGGCAATGTATTTTTGAGTAATAGATGCAACATTCACTAAAATGCTTCTATATAAGAATTGTTTTATAATATTCATAAAATTCATTTTTTTCAAATTTGTGCTTTCCTTGGACTTTCTTGTATATGAAACTAATTTTTATGTCTGCATGCTCCCATGTCCAACTTGTACTAATAAATTTTGAACCTATACCAAATCTTTTCACTCATATATATATATATATATATATATATATATATATACATATATAACATTTCTTCATTTGTTTGCTTTTCTTTAAACTTTTAACATATGTATGTAGGTTAGATGTGTCTTCTACAAAGAAGTTGGTCTATACTACCAGCATATACTAGAGTTTGAGGTAAACAAATCAGACCAAGGCCACCAACCATAACAGCACCTATAAACATCTCACCTCCTCCTCAGGAAAGGATGGTAACAGCCTTTGAGGAGGATGCTGTGTAAAACCCAATGATCCATTCACAGCTTTTGTTGCAGGCTTCCATTTTTCATAGCAGTTTGAGACTACAACAACAACATTTACTGAAACTCTCTTGTGGTTACCTACCTTTGTAAGTACTCTGAATGAGCCAATGTTATATAACCATAAGTAAAATGTGGAGATACAGAAATGCTTCAGTGCTTAAGAGACTATCCAGCTTTTTGCAGAGGACACTAGTTAACCTTACAGAACCCACATCCAGCCACAATGCAAATCACCCTCACTTCCAAATCATGAGTAGTTGACGCCTTCTTTTGACTTCTGCGACCAACTACAGTCACTTGTTTACATAGTACTGATACTCATGCATACACATAATTTTTTTAAAAAAATCTTTTTTTCATTTAATCTTTATTTTTACACTCCAGATTTTATTTCCCTCCAGACCCACCCTTCTACTGTTTCATAACTACTCCCCAGCACCCGCCCTCCATCTCACCAGACATCTAAGCTCCCTGGGGCCTCCAGTTTCTTGAGGGTTAGGTACATCTTCTCCGACTGAACCCAGACTCGGCAGTCCTCTGTTATATATGTGTTGGGGGCTTCATATCAGCTGGTATATGCTGCCTGGTTGGTGGTCCAGTGTCTGAGAGATCTCAGGGGTCCAGGTTAATTGAGACACTGGTCCTCCTACAGTGTCACACTCCTTCTCAGCTTCTTCCAGCTTTTCAAAATAAATCACCAGTTCTTTTTTTCTTTTCAAACCTAGTGTGCTAACAGACACGATACATCTTATGAACTTTGTAAAATACATCATTCTTTTTTATTTCATATATTTTGTCTGGATCAAATGTAAACTTAAATATTAGAAATCCCACTTGAGAGAAGTACTTAGAAGCATTTGGTGCCATTAAGATTTTACATACTACCACCATCCATTTGTGGCCCCAACAGAAAAGAGATCATAATTTTTATTCTTATTTCATTATAAGGAAACAGTGATGACTTTTGGGATGTTAATGCTCCCTCTTGCAGGTTATAACTTTCAGTTTCCTGGTAAACCATCTCGTGAGAAATTTTATTTTTTAAAAAATATTGCCTTTCAAAATATAAAATATCTTATATATTTTCAGAATGACATGGTTTTCTATTGTAGAATAAATTTTATATAAAAGAATGTACTTTCAAGAGAATATGCTTTTTGGAAATATGTTTTGACATGAACTTCTACCATAAACTAGCCTAAGGCAAGTAATTTTATGTATCAGGGTTTTGATTTCTGTGTATGTAGTATAAAAGTGATTCAACCCTGAGGTCCCAACCAATTCCACCATTTAATGATATAGGAATTGACAGGACATGGATAAAGTGGAGAACTGATGAAATAAGGAATAGAAGGAGAATATAGTGTTTACACTACTTAGCAGAAATTCTTTCTACAGAAATTACACACACATATATACATATATATGTATGTATGTATATTTGTGCTTATGAATTTTACATGCAAACTAAAACCATTTCAAACCCTGTATCTGCTTTATATGTTCAAAGAAAGAATGGCTAACACACCCTATAATCTCTTAAAAATCACTAGTTTTTTGTACAAATTTCATAATTTTAGGGAAACAAAGTTACTTAAAGTTTCATAATGTTTTAGAGAATCACACAGTATAATGTTCTTACTGATTAAAGTGAACATACTTATCAATACAGGCTTCAGTTAAATAATCATTGTACATTGTATGTTGGAAATCCATGGGAAGAAAGTATTTATAGTCAATACCTGTTAGTTTTCTATTTCAAAAATTTACCTTCCGTTATATATTTTAAAAATACATTATTTTAAAAATGTGTTGCTAGCTAAGACTCCTCTGATTTATTACTTAGTGGCCTGATATAATTCCCTTCTCCTTTATTTTATTTAGGAGGGTGTTACACTTTCTGTAGTGTGTTTATGAGTGTAAATAAATATCTATTAGTGCAACACTACCTATGATGGTAGTCTCTGTATTTATCCCATTGGATTAAAGAAATGGAATTTCCTAAAAGCATTCAAGGATAGGACACATTCTTCTCACTCTGACCTCATTTATCCCTCAGCGTTCCTATTGGTTCTCTACTCTCCAGTCTCAATGCAGAACTACATATGGACAAAGTTAAAATAAAATTTAAAAAGAAAGAAAAGTCCTGACCAAAAAGACTTTAGACAATTTCCAGGGAAGCCTTTGAGTTTGTTTTCTATTATCTATCTATTGCTTGGTATGCACCCACAAGAGTAGTTTATTTGTCCAGTAAGAGATTCTTCAAGGAAATTAAATTTTCATTTGCAAGTGGCCTTCAGTTGATGATAGCTTCTGTGTTAAAGATTAGATGTTCTGTATACTTCCCTTCTCAGCACGGGGACGCCATCTGATTCAGACTTCCAATGGCTATGAACTCAAACGTGCGTAGGTCCTACAGTCTTTAGAAGGCCTTATTTCCCGGATATCCTTCAGCCCCTGTTTTTCTTATAATCCTTCCACCTCCTCTTCCACAGGGTTCCCTGAACCTTGATTGAGGACAGGGCTGGGGGAGGGGTAGAGTTTGATGGAGATGCTCTGTTTAATGTTGGTTGAGTATTCTGAGGTCTCTAATTTTCTGTGTATTATCTGGGTTTTAGTCCACATATATTTCTTCTTTGTACTGCAGATAAAAGAGTGTCTGATGATAGTAGTACATAGCACTGATTTGCAAGTATAGCAGAATGCCATTTAAAGCCATTTCATTACCATATTCAATTATTGGAATGGAAGCATTTGGTTTTACCCTAGATGTGTACGCTATCTAGTCTTAGGTTCGTGACCACCCAAGCAGTGTCTTGTGTGGATCTCATCTCATGCAATGGACCTTAAATCAAGTGTAACCCTGGCTGTTACTCCTAGGAGCTTTGTGTATATATTGCAATCTGTTTATTTTGCAAGTATTTCACTATCACAGATTAAGCTTTTGTAGCAGCTTTGCTATTCATCTTTCTACTTTGGTTTTATGCAGAGTGTCTTCCGCACTATGAACAATAATACTTAGTTGTAAAGGTCTGAAGTAGGGACCAACTCAACTTTCTCATTTTCAACAAGCTGTATAAGTCTTCAAATAGTTGCATTGTCTTTAGTAATTGAGTTTTAATGATAGTTTTTGGAAAGCCACCAACAGCCTTGGCAATAGCCTGGATTGTTTAAATGCTCCACTCGGACCCCTTTGGTCAACAACTCCATTAGATTAAACCCATTCCTTGTAGTGGAAGCTTCATTTGATGACAAGAAATGCCCAACTGGGTTTCTGTCTCCCCCATTATTTGGTTATTAATACTTATAAATAATTTATCTCTAAGCTTGTTTCTGAGTTTTTTCTGTTTTCATTATAAAACTGTTGATGAAATATAGTTTGAAGGTTCAAACTGTTCCTAGCCAGAACTGCTAATTTCCCCCATCTGGATAGCCACTATTATCTCATGTTCCAGCAGAGTCCAGGTATGAATGTATAGATGCTCTTTTATATTCCAACAAACTAGTGTTCTAGACTTGACCCCAAGGAGATAGATTCTATGGCCATTGCCAAACTGAGGTTTTATACCTGCTTTACCTCAGGATCTTGGTAAGACACAATGGGTAAAAATTCCTTTATGAACACCATGGAATCAAATTCCACAGTGTTCTCTATAGTTCTTACCTAAAGAGGAGCTTCCTTAGTTTCAGATTCACTGGACATAAAATATGTTCTTACTTTTATAGTTCTGGTATACAGAATAACTATGATAGGCCACATTGTACCCTTATCTCCATTGACGAAAGCTCAAGATACAGTCCCAAAGAGCCAGGGTTCAATGAAAACTTCTACACAATTAATGAAATTTATTCTGTGTAAATACTGACTGTAAATGTATTGCAATATCAGGGTGTACCACTCATGGTCTCACTAGAAGTGCAGACCAATGACTTCAATTTGCCATGAAATATCAGCCTTTCAGATTCAGCCTTAGCTCAATCTTAGCATACAGTATCACTCACTGACACAGAATTCAGACTGTGTCATCAAAGAATACAGACTCTGTTTCACACTTATGCATCCCGCCCCAGAACTACAATGTGAGTAAAACTGAGATTGTCAGTTCTGTCCAAGTGAAGAAGTAATAACTGGAGAAGCTGGATCAACATGCCAGCATAAAGGCAACTCCATTTTTATGAAATAAATAGAAGTTTATTTTGGTTCACAGTTCTGGAGTTTCAAGTCCATGATTGAGTGACATCCTTCTCTACCACCACCCCCCATTGATTTGGATATCTGATAATGTTAACATATCATAGCAAGAGTGCATTCAGGCATGCTGTAATTACAGTTGGGACAGTGGAGAAAAGACTGGCAGTATACTGGAGGGTATCCCCTTCAAGTTATGTAACCAATGACTTAAGGGCATTCCACTAGGCCCCTCCTTTTTTTTTCTTTTTCTTTTTCTTTCTTTTTTCTTTTTTAGTATAGAATAGAGTTTATTCAGGAAGGGGATTAAGGGAAGGGGAGTTAAGAGGGTAGCAGAGGAGATAGAGGCAGAGAGAGGTAGAGAGAAGGAGAGAGTAGATAAGTGGATACCAGCCATGGCCACATGGAGGGGGGAAGAAAGAGGGCAAGAGGCAAGAGGTGAGAGAGAGGTAAAAGCACAAGAGAGTAAGAGCCGCCCCTCCTTTTCAAGAACCATAGTATTTCCCAATATTACCATTGTGGGGATGAAAATACTCATGAATCTTTGATACACTCAACCAAACCACAGTACCATGTCAGTACAGTTCTGTCTGAGTTTTGCCCAGGCTGTAGTCATAAATTCAAAACTGGGAGATGAACACAAAAGGATACCAAGGGAAGTGTAGGAGTAGAAATAATGCAGATATAGCTCATATATGGAAATCTCAAAATAAAAAGAAATAAACATTTTGAAAAAATTAGAAATTATGAAGACTCACTTAAATGAAAACTGAAAAAATTATGAATTATCAAAATATGAATTTAATTGAAGTTAAAATTATTTTTCAAACTCCAAGTACAAGCTAGGCATGGTAACTCTCTTAGTTATGGTTTATTGTTGTCAAGAGTCACCATGACCAAGACAGTTCCTATAAAGGAAAACTAATTGGGGCTAACTTACTGTATTAGAGGTTTAGTCCATTATCATCATGGTGGGAAGTATGGTAGCATGCAGGCAGACATGGTACTGGAAGAACCCTGAGAGTTCTGCATTTTGATCTGAAGGGAGTCAGAAGGAGGGTCTCACTGTAATGGGTGGAGCTTGAGCACAGAAAACTCAAAACTTACCCTCTGTCCCTGCCGCTCCAGTGATTCAATTTCCTCAACCAGGCTATACCTACTCCAACAAGGCCAAATCTCTTAATAGAGCCACTTCCTACAGGCCAAGAATACACAAACCAACAAAGTAACCCAAATCTGGAATACCAGAACTTGAGTATCTGGAACAGGAATATTCCATCAGATTAAGGCCAGCCTGGACTGTGAAAGATATTTTGTCTTATAAAAGTAATAATAAAACCAGAATACGGGCGATGGTGGCACTCGCCTTTAATCCCAGCACTTGGGAGGCAGAAGCAGGCGGATTTCTGAGTTCGAGGCCGGCCTGGTCTACAGAGTGAGTTCCAGGACAGTCAAGGCTACACAGAGAAACCCTGTCTTGAACCCCGCCACCACCACCAAAAAACCAAAACAAAACAAAATAAATAAATAAGATAAATATGTAAGTTGAAAAATACAATGGGTGGAATGGAGAAGAAATTCACAGTGAAGTTCAACATATGAGTTAGTAAGAACACACACACACACATACATATATATATATATAT